>PVKA01031384.1:0-26344 GCA_004027165.1 Ctenomys sociabilis | reverse complement strand
GAAGGAAGGAAGGAAGGAAGGAAGGAAGGAAGGAAGGAAGGAAGGAAGGAAGGGAGTCTCATGAACATTCAAAGAAGGCAAAAAAAATGATTGGCCTGAAAGCTAAGCTCTACCATAAACAGCTCCATGCAGAAAAAATACAAATGAAGAAGACTATCAAGATGCATGAAAAGAGAAACACCAAACAAAAGAATGATGAAAAGACTCCACAAGGAGCAGTCCCTGCCTACCTTCTGGACAGAGAAGGACAATCTCGTGCAAAAGTACTTTCCAACATGATTAAACAGAAATGAAAAGAAAAGGCGGGAAAATGGGAAGTCCTTCTGCCCAAAGTGCATGCCCAAGGAGAAACAGAAGTATTAAAAGTTATTCTAATTGGAAAGAGAAAAAAGAAGAGGATGGTTTGTTGCTTTGTTGGAGATGGCTTTACAAGAAAACCACCTAAATATGAAAGATTCATTAGACCAATGGGCTTACGTTTTAAGAAGGCCCATGTAACACATCCTGAACTGAAAGCCACCTTTTACCCGTCAATACTTGGTGTGAAAAAGAATCCTTCATTGCCACTGTATACAACTTGGGGTGTTATTACCAAAGGAAGTGATTGAGGTGAACGTGAGTGAGCCTTGTGACATAAGGAGGCAAGGTTATTTGGGGTAAATATGCTCAGGTAACCAACAATCCTGAAAATGGATGCATCAGTGCAGTCTTACTAGTTTGACAGATGTTTCATACAGTAACTTCTTACACTTATTGAACACTACAGACCAATCAGGAAAGCCATAACTTGAATACTGGGGAACAACTTTCATGACTACATTCATAAAGAAAACTATTTATTAAATTGTAAAAACATTAAAATAGGCCAGTTTTACAAACTGCTCTTTTATTAGGGGTCTGCTAAGCGCTTAAGTGTTAGTGAGATTGAACCATTTGAAAAAGTAAACATAATTCTTTGCATTAAAGAGTGGATACTCAGCAACACAGATATGTCATTCCTAAAAAGCCCCCAGTATTTAAAGTCAGTGCAAACTTAATTTAGGGGTCTAGGGCTAGAATCTGCTGAAGCTAGTCTACCTCATCATTTCTAACAACAAAGGTAATGTTTAAGTTTATTCACAATGTAGTCTGTAATACTTTAAGAATGGAATTAAAAGTTTTAGATAATTCCAGCTTAGTTGCACTAATGCCCTAAAAAGAAACTTTATTTGCAGTTCAATAATATAAGAAGGTTGTATGTTAGGTGTGCATCTCAAGTTTTGTGATCTGAATTAATTGGTCATGGCTTGAAAAAAATAAAATAAAATAAAATAAAATAAAATAAAATAAAATAAAATAAAATAAAAATGAGCTGTGAATGGCTCAAGTCAGCAACTTTTGTGGATAACCCACTTCTATTGTGGACTGCCAATCTGTGTTGGACTGTTTTATTTATATATATATTTAACCACCCATGCTTTGAAAATCTGTAACATATGTATCGTTGTATGTTACCCTGTTTATGTCATTTTTTTTCTTTGTTTTTGCTTATATTTTTTACTCTTCAAGTTAAAATACAAATAAATCAAATAAAAAATAAATAGGTGTAATAACTCTGTTCACAATATCATACAATTTATTACGCATAAATAAAGACCTGGTGGCTAAGTTCTAAAATAAATTTCTAAATTCAAGGTGAAAAAAAAAAGAAGTACTTATTAAGGTTCTTACTAGGTCTGCACTGGGGGTATCATAGGATACAACTTGAAATACTACCTAAGAACACACACACAAAAAGAAATCAAGGTTAAATAAATGCCCAAAAGTACCAAGAAGACACAAGGCTTTAGAGAAGAAATCACACGCTGAGACTAAGAGTGGTGGCACACACCTGTAATCCCAGCTCTTGGGAGGCTGTACACAGGCAGATCACTACAAGTCCAATCTATGCAATGAGACCCTGTACACCCCGTATAACCTGTCCTAAATACAAAAAGAAAGAAGAGAAGGAGGGAGGGAGGGAAGAGAAGGGACAGATAGAGGGAAGGAAAGACAAAATATGTACGCATGAAAGTGAAGGAACAGAATAAAACAGAAGAAATAGATAAAAAAGAAGAAAACTGAGGAATCAGAAAAAAAAAAAAAAAAAAAAAAAAAAAAAAAAAAAAAAAAAAAAAAAAAAAAAAAAAAAAGCAGACTAGGAAACAGAACGTTTATGTTAGCTAGAATGCTCTAGTGAATGGAGAAAGGCACTGCACCTGATAAGAGAAAGCTAGCAGGGGCTTTCCTGGAGAGATGAATGGAGGGACTAAAGACAAGTGCAGAATGGAAACTCTGCCACAGCTGAGCTCAGTCAAAGATACAGGACAGAGCAGAAAAGGCACAGAAATATGCATCAGGGTTTTGATGAAAAATTATATGCTACATAAACTGTATATACTTAATTATATTTATTATGACTGTACATACAGTCCTTAACTTTTCTCTATGCTAGATGTGGTGGCAACCACCTATAATTCCAGCACTCGAGAAGCTGAGGTAGGAGGATCTTGTGAGTCCCAGGCCAGCTTGGGCTACAAAGTGAGTTCAAGGGCAACCTTAACTACATAGTGAAATCCTGTCTCAAAATGACAAATAAACAGGCACTCCCCATAAGCCTGTTCTACTCTCTCCAGCCTTAAATGCAAACAGATACCAGAAGGTTCATAACATATAGGAAGCCTGCAGCAACTCAACCATGATCAGAGGCCTGTTGCCAATTCCTAGCCCACTGCATCTGGGCTTCTTCTGAAATAAGTCAAGCTTTCCAAAAGCACAGCAAGAACCAAGTATCAGCTGCTCTACCATGACAGGGACCTGGAATCTTAATAACAAAAGTGATTTTTTTTTAGCTAAATGAAACAGAATCTGGTGTGGTTACTGTACTGAACTAACATTTGTGAAAATAACAAATTTAAATTCCAGAAGGTCTTCTTCCAGCTTTGTGAACACAAAGTATTTTCCTATAAGTAATTTTTTCCTACAAAGACAGCACCAAATATGTATTTTTGAATCTTTTAAAAATATTTGTAAAAACCATCTTTAAAAATGTAATTGTGAAACATTTTGTCATACAAACTAGTAACAGGCAATTCAGCTGTGCTGGGCATCCAATGATTCTCTTATCTGACTGTTTTGGCACACTAAATGGTCCTGGTAAAGCTATCTTAAGCTTGTCTTTTAAAACAACAAATCTTAACAAAAAAGCATCACCTAAGTAAGGTTTAAGTGTTAAATATAAGTATTATAAAGTCATGTTAACGTCACTATGAACAACTATTATTATTTTAACTCTGAAGGGGGAAAACAAAGATAAATGTCTGCAATGATTCAACTAGATGCGGCTCAGATTTTGCTGGGAGTAGAAAACATCTCCCAACCATGCAAGACAAAGAAATACACAATCCTAAATTAACTCTAAATGGATTTATATTTATGGGCAACAACCTCCTCCAATACTATTAATCTAAGCAGGAAAAAAAAAAAATCATGGACCAAACACCTATTGAGGTAGCTGTCTGACAAGTCCCCTTCCCAAAAATGCTTCCCTTCCAAGATGCTCTTTATCCCTGCCAATCCTCCAAGGAAATGGGGTCATTCATGCAGAATAGGCTGACTGCCTAGGACAAGCCTTCACTGGAAGCAAGCAGCAGCTCCCTGCTCTTGGGAAAGTGGGGCCCTTGCAGGGTGGTAGGTACAGCTCCCAGAAACCACACTGCCACAAACAACCCATGGCCCCAGACATATGGACAGCCCTAAGGGAGGACATCAGATTCAATGAGGATGCCCTTCCTGAGGGATTAGAATGGGGCCTGACATAGAACTGTTTTTTGACAAGCAGATGGTCTCTCACAGAGCCATTTCTCACCATATAAACTGAAGCAAAGAATGATTCTCCAGTAGAGCAAGAAGGACTACAAAAATTAAAGGTGAACAATAAAGACAAAGTAGGTAGTCTAGAACGCTGGGAATCTCCTTGATGCATTCAGCTGGATCCCTGCCCTGGAGTTCTGGAAGACATTCTGCAGGGACATAAGAAACACAATTCTTATTGCTTAAATTAGACTGAGTATCTTGAAACCAAGAGCCCAAATTAATATATAGTATTCCTAGTATATACACCAGAAAAAAGTGGTATTAAAATATTAGGAATTAATACATCGGGCCTGAAATCTTATGGCATAACCACTATGAAATAAGAAAAAATTGTATTTTAAATCCTAACTTTAAACAATTATCCTGTCATTTAGATAAGAAAGTCCTGGCTGAGCTGATGATTGGGCGTTTGTTTTTTACCTAATTTCCTTACTAAACCACTGAACTCAGGGGCAACTTTGCATGTGGGGATTTCCACAACTTACTGTTGCACAATATTCCCCAAATAAAATATTTATTTTAGCACTTACAAGTTTCTATAATTCTAATTAAATAAAAAGTAACTGCGACTAGTAAAATAAAGGTTGAAAGTATAAATTACACATTTATAAATTATACAGCTTCAAAGTTCACTGAAACAATAACTCTTCCCTCTTAAAGAATAGCAACTTTGAAAACAAACACAAGCAGCCTAAAAGATCACAGCACATTATCAACAAGCACTCTGTGTAGACAATAATAAACTGATTGCCATATATTTAACTGAGTTTGATATTGTCATTCATGTTAATTTTTCTTATACTGATAATACACTATAATTGGGTTATGCTAAAAATTGACACTAGAATCCTAAGGGAATTATACAACTTTTATTAGACAGTATTTCCAAAAGGAAAAGACTGCCCAAACAGGAAGAAACTGGGAAGTTATTTCCTCCCTCTGTCTGTCTTTGTCTCTGTGTCTCTGTGTCTCTGTCTCTCTCCCTGTCTCCCTTCCTCCCTCCCTCAACTTCAAAAGCCCAGGCCTTGGTGACTAAGATCCAAGTATAATAGTACTTGGTATTTGATACAAATAGTGCTGTGACCATGAAGTACTATGTTGAGCTCAACCAGGCCCAGTAAAGAACCAGACGCCATCTGCTGTGTTAATAAACACTCTTCCATTGCCAGGTATACCTGGCAATACCCAAATACCAAAGCCATTCACCAAGGGTTTCCCCCAATATACCCTCACATAGTAGAAGCACAAGAAGTACTACTGCACCCAAATGAAACCATCTGTGAAAGGAGCAGAGCCAAGGAAAACAGACTACTCTTATTACCACTATGGCCCCAATTCTTACAATATTCTTTTGGTGTACAAGTCTTAGCATTTCTTTTCTGTTTGTATTCCTAAATATTTAAGGCTACTGTAAATACAATTGTTTCCTTAAATCTATTTTGCTTTTGTGATTGCTAGCATATAGAAATAATGCATTGCAGTCATCCTACTGATCTTGTGGCCTACAACTTTGCTGAACTCTTTAAAATCACACTTTTAAAATGTTTTACAGGGCCCTTTGTATTGGGCATCCATTACCAATTCAGAACACTCTCTCATCATTCCCTTCTGAGACAAGCTTTGGCTACATTAACCAGCTTTTAGTTCCTCTCTGATTCCATGTTTTTTTCTTGCATCTAGGCCTTTGGACACGCTGTGCCCTGAAATCAGAATTTAAAAATCCCTTTACTGAGCTCATTTCTCCCTGTCCTTCAGGTACTACCCTAGCTGTCATTCCCTCAGATCCATACTAGAGGTCTCTCTCATATTATCACAAGAGATCATATGTGTCTTTTTGGTGTCCTTATCCCACTATACTGGAACCATCTGATCATCAACCTACTTCTGTCCTGACAAAACTATAAGGTTTCTGAGGTCAGAGACTGTGTCTGGCATATTTAAAAGTTCTTTCTCCAGGGACTGGCCCAGTGACTGGTATTTAACAGTACTCAGTGAACATTCTGTGAAGTAAATGTGTTAACAAACACAAACGGATTATGCACTCCAAGCCTCCACTTTCCATGTTAATCTCGCATTAACTATGATAAAATAATTAGTGGATTTTGTTGGGTGATAAATGCTTCCACAGACCCCAGACTCCAAAAGGTTCAGGGCAGCTTAGTCTCACATCTTTTAAGGTTCCCTCTCACTATAAGCTGAAGTGACTAAAAGCAGGCTCTGCTGACAGCTTCTCTTTAAATATTTACTGAGATAAAACAGTGAAGCCCAAGCTTCTTCATTCCATGCAACACCTAAGCATTTGTCAGTATGTCAAGACACTGGAGGAACAGGAAGGTTAAAAGGACAATGGAGGACGGCAGAAGTTGTTTCTTTCTCTCCTCAAATAATACATCTTTTTTTTCTTCCACATCTCTTTTCATTCTATCTCCTTTACATTTGAGCTTCTCAAAGATACACAGAAACACACATACACACAATATATCTCTCTTTCTTTCTCCCCCCACATTCACTCACTCACTGATAGAATCTGTTTCTCTTCAGAGACTCCACACCCAGCACTCCTCACTAACTGACAAGATGTGAAATGCAGTGAATTAATAGGCCTTTCAATTTATCATTACAGTTTCCTAGTGCCAAACAAATTTGGAAATGGTCAGATCTAAGATCACAACAGGCAGGAGAGGTGGTCAGTCAGCTTCAAAGATTATGAGGCCACCACAAGCTGTGGCATACAGTCAAGACAGGTTCCCTGGAAGTCTAGAGGTCTTCTCTGACCTCCCCACCTGGACAACTCCCATTGTTCCCAAAAGACCCTGCTTTCCCTCTCACCACACTGCTCTAATTTCTGCTTCCACGCTTTTCTAGCTCCTGCCTGTACTTTTAGTTGCCACTATGTGCTTTTTAATTTCCCTAAAATGAACAAGTATTGCTCTTGTAATAAGAGGGAAAAAGTTAAGTCGTCTACTAAAAGTACCCAAGAATGTTCCTTTAAGAGCATAGGACAGTCCACCTCAAATCAAACCTATTCAGCAGGAATTCTGCCATGTTTAAGTAATTTTAAACTTAAAAATAAATAGAACTTGTACAAAGTTTACATTACTTTTACAGTTCATTGCCTCCTCCCACGCAAACTCTGAATGACCTCATGAGGAGAAAAAAATTCAGTTTTCTAATGTCATGTGCTATGGATCTCTGGTTTGACAAGTTTTTAAATCACAAAGTATATACCTATGACCTCCATATTAAACAGCATAAATAAAAAGAAAGCCATTTGGACTTGGCCTGCAGAGTGACTTATTTCCTTCTCATCTCATTTTCCCTAAAGACAAGAAAGGAATCAGGGGCATTTGTCTGCATGTGCCAATGAGCCTTCTCCAACAGGATATCTCTATCCGCTGCCTGCTTTTCTGCTTTTTGTTCACTGCTTGAAACAGGAAAACTCGCTTTCCTGCTTTCTCAATACCAAATGGGTTAGTCCTGAGGAAAAACATTCCCTCAGAACCCACCCCAAAGCTACACAGAAGGCAAGAGAACAAAACCTCGTCCATTCTCTCCCTCAAAGGTAGCCAAGGAACTGAGCCAGTTTGTTGGCCTAATATCCTGTCTCTCTGGTAGAAGAGACAAGAAGAATTATAAAGCTGCAGGCCCAACGCCCTAAAATCTGCTTTGCTGGTATAAAGATCTGTGGGCACCCATCATAACTTTATCCTTCTCAGAAAGACAAACCAGTCACTGTCAGACAAGAGGCAGAATCAAGAAAAGGTCTACATGCAGGTGCATGGTCCAGAATACAAGAGGTCCACAGAATGACTCACTGTCCATGACAGAATTTTGAAGAAGAGCATGGGGAACAAAAGGAAAGAACCATTTAGGCAGAGTCAAACCAGTAAAAAAACAGAGACAAATAAAACATGAAAAGCAAGCTGAGGGCACAGTGCAAAATGTGACTGCCTCTTCACACCTACTGAGCCACATGACAGGATCCTGCAAAATACAGAACAAGTCCTGCTCTGCCTGGAAGGCACCACCCACCAGGTAAGACCTACTTTCCTAAAAAGGCTGGTGCTGGGCCTTACCTGGGTATGATGCCCATGTGTCCACACACTTTCCTCAACTCCATGACTCCTTCAACTCATAAGACTCCACATCATTAGGACTCCCTTTGCCTCAGGTGCAAAATGAGCATCCAACTGCCTCTCAATTGTACACCCTTGTTCCTGCTGCCTAAACCACTTCAAATAAATAGCTACCTTATCCACAGAGCCTACATCAGGGCTCCTCAGACTACAGACAGACAATTTTCTACTCCAATCTACTATGGGCCAAAACTTTTATAAAATATAGATAATAATTACTAATAAATGGGATAAAAAAAAAAGGGCATAGAAAATATAAGCACTGATGCTTAATAAAATTCAAAAGATTTAGTTACCCAACCAATTTGTTAAAAGTTTCTAAACTCCTATTCTTAATTTCCATATCCATCTCATCACAGATTAGTTATAAACAATTCATAGAACAATCCTTATCCTGTTTACAGAGCTCATATTGAGTAGCACTGCCTTACACAAGAAATGGAAATTCAATACTTTTACTTCCTGGCTGCCTGTTATGCTCCTCTATGTTGAAGGTGTTTCAGATGTGTGGATATTCTTGAATGTGGAGTGAACTTTCATTTATTCTCCTCCCCTTTCACTCATTATCTCCATAAACATAGAGCTTTCTCCTAACCCTCACAAATGTCTTGGTTAAGACTAGAAATAAAGATGGGATAAACTGTTGCAATAAAGGTAATAATAAAATTTTGAAAGTGAGAGAAAAGCAGAGCCATGCTTCTAGAAGCTTATAGTAGGAAAATAAAAAGGAAAACAGAGAAAAACATGAAAACATAGTTATAACCACCACTAAGCATATTAACTAATAACCAGATAATAACATCAGTATTTAAATATAAAAGGAAGATAAAATTTCAAAGAAGAGAGATCTGTGACAAGAAGCAAAAAAATCCATGAGGATACTGAGGAAACTGAGAATACCTTTCCATCTATAATTTATCAATATGTGTGGTGACTTAGCTTGCATTTGGACATGTTAAAGAAGTTCACTCCAAAACAGAACCGAGCCCCTGTTGCATGAAATAACCACATTTATTTTCTCTAACCTAGAACAAGTAAACTAGAAATATACAAGGAAAAGCAACATACTACCTATTGTTTCTAAATAATTGTTTATGGGCCTATCATTTCTAAACTCTTATTCTCCCATTGAAAGAAAAGGGTGGAGAAGATGCTACAGAAAACTAATGAGAAGTCAGAATGTTATCTCTGAAGACACAAAGGTGGAACAGGCAGCTATCTGGGGGCCTCCCGGTTATGTGCACACTAGTGACAACTGCATATATTAAAGAGGACTAGACAGATTTTTAAAGCATTCTTAAAAACATGAGCTCATTGCTAACTCCTCTCTCTCATAGTGGTTTATAACAGGAGACAAGATTCTCATCTGTCTGCAAAGGTTTATCCAACAGCATCTGAAAATGAGGGACCAAATAAATTCTATACTCTTCTCAAGGGCTGTGTAACAGGGGTGGCTGTTCTCGAATTTCTGCCTCCCCACCCTCCTGGTCATGGTAACACTCACTGAAATCGGAGCCTATGTTTAACACCTCCTGCTTGGCCTCACTTGCAGGGTGCTCCGAGTTCACTGTGGTCTGCAGGGGAGAAGGAATTAATAAGTATTTATTAAACAACTATATACCTTAACTTAACCAGGTTTCAAATATCCATTGACTTCATCCCAAAATAATTCCTACACATAACTAAATAACATCTATCTAAACTATCCCTGCCCCATCCACGTCCCAGCACTATGTTTCAAAGACACAGTGACTATCCGCCCCCCCCCCCAAGAAAAGCTCTGTTCCTGAAGCCTTCCAGCCAAAAAGCCCACAAGATAGATTAAAAGTCAGCCAGGTGTGGTGGTTCAGGCCTGTAATCCTAGCACTCAGGGCAGGGATGAGGTAGGCACTGAGACAGGAGGAGTTTAAGGTCAGTCTGCACTACACAGTGAGACCCAGTCTCAATAAAAAGAACAACAAAAAAAAAAGGAACAAAATAATAGAAATTCAATACTTTCTCTTCCTGGATGCCTCTTATGGTTCTCTATGTCAAAAGTGTTTAACATGTACAGATCTTCTTGAATGTGAAGTGAGCTTTTGTTTATTATCCTCCTGATTCGCTCATTATCTCCCATATCCGGTCCGTATCCACCCTGTCCAATCCTTGGTTGACCTAAATCTATGCACCCCTAACTCTCCTGTACCTCACCACACTCTATACTCACTGTTTGTCAAACAGATCCCACTACTTTCTTCCTCAAGTATCTTCATTCCTATCAGTCTCCCTAGAATAATTTTCAGGTCTCAGATCTATTTTCAAACGCCATCTCCTTGTAGACTCCTTCACTGTTTGAGTACACTTCAACACTTTTAAATCTCCATCTATTCAAACTTCTATTTGTATGTGTACAAAGCTGAATTTCTCTCTCCTACTGTTCTGCCAACCGGACAGGACAGGCTTCATCTCACCTACCCTAGTTTCCCAAAGCACCTGCACACTGCATGGAATACAGCAGTATTCTGCTTGGAACATAGGAGGAATTCAATGCATACTTATTAATGCAATAAAACAGAGTACTATTCAGCCATAAAGAAAAATAAATTTAGTCATTTGTAGGGAAACAAATGCAGCTTAAGACCATATTACTAAGCTAAATAAATTGGACACAGGTTGAATACTGCTCAGGGTTTCTCGTATGGAAACCCAAAATATAAATATTTTAAAGAGCAAAATAAAAGATAAATTACAGGAAACAAGGAGACAGACTTTGAAAGAGATGCAAAAGGGATCTGGTGATAGGGGAAGATGGGAAGATGGGGAGAGAAAGAAGAAGTAAAAAAATCAAAAGCAGGCCTACAAAATAGCTCATTAGTCTAAAGCGCCTTTGATCCCCCTTACCCAACTACATGCCACACCAGCCTGGCCCCCAGGGTGGGCTGAGCTGGCCATAAAACAAAAATCAAAATGTAATAGGTATATGTACCAATTTCTATAATGAATATATTTATTATATATCACAAACATATACTAATAAAAAATTCATATATATGTGGGAAAGTTTTGAAACACCTATAAAATACACACGTATTTACTTGATCATTTCTTTACCCAAAGCATGATCCACCCATCTTAAATAACAGGAAGGAAAAAAGATAAAGCTAAATAAAAGTTAGGTCTAACACAAGTGTTATACATCTTCATATAAAAATGTTACCATTTTATGAATAAAGATGGCCCTTACTAAAAACAATGACCAGTAGTATTATTAGTTATGCTATTAGTCAAACACTAATTAGCAGGCTATAACCCTGCTTCCAAAGGTTCCCAAGCTAAGTATTTAGTATCTCTAAATCACTAAAACCCCAACAGTACCATGCAAATCTGAGTTCTGTGGAGCTTAAAGTCACTGACAATTTTAAATACAAAACTTTTTTTTTTTTTTCACATCCCATTTTCACAATCAATTTGGATTCTTTTTAACCTGGAGCTCCACAAAAATTGGTTTCAGTTTCAAGTCTAAAGAAAGGAGAGGCTTTACCATTCCTGTACTCTCAATTACAGTATATAAAGAATTATAATATACTACTCATAATTCACATAATATATATTTACTGTTTATAAGATTATTTAATAAGCTCAATATGCTTCTGAGGCTAATCAAGACTACAACCGGGCTTGGAAGATAGCTCAGCAGTCTATGTGCCTGGCAAGTGCAAGGATCCAAGTTCAATCCCTGGGACCAATGCCACACCACCCCAGAACCCCAGGGCATGCCTTGCTAGCAACCTGTAATCCCAGTGCTGGTCAAGCTGAAACAGGAAGATCACTACAAGTCCAAGCTATGTAGCAAAACCCTGTATCAAATAAATAAATACACAAAATGTTAAAGGGAGGGGAAGAGAGAGAGACAACAACCAAGATTTAAATCTCTACATATTTGGGGAATATTTGCACCTAGGGAACATATTCTAAAAGCCACAAGAATCAGATCTCTTAAATGTCTAGTCTTTCCTCTAGTTAACTTAAAAGAAATTACCTGTGTCTAAAAAATAAATTAAAACTTAAGACCTTTCAGGATGCTAATAGCTACACTACCATAAAACTAAAAGGCTTCCATGGGACCTCTCTAGCCTGTTCCTCACAGCCCTGAGACCCTCAATTCTCAATGCATTATTACCATCTGTGGCAGATTCTTCTCTTTTTACACAAAGCTTCACAAGAAAAACATCCCATCTGTACTCCTACAAGTAACATCCACTACAAGCTTCCTGTTTCTGGGCCTCATGAAAGCTCAGTAACAAAGAGGTGGGTCCTGGCATAACCCCCAGAAGTCTCTTCATTCCCCAGAAAGCTCTCTTCAATCTCAGCACTGTCTACTAGCTGATATGTACAGCTACACGCAGAAGTTACAACCTCCCTCAGGGTGCAAAATAGCAGAGACTCGGGAACTCAGAAAGGGATCAAAACAAAAACTCCCAGAGACCCATTTCTTTTACTCTCCCTCTCTGCATTCCATGCTCCTTGAGGACAAGGTCAGGGTTTTCACCCAATGTTTATACTTTAAGGTTTAAGTCAATTGTCAATGACAACTGGGAACTTACTGAATACTGAAACATGAGAGTCTTAAGAATTATAATAGCACTTCATTTTTCTCTGCTAATGTCATCTTTAACAACTTAAAAAAAAAAAAAAATTACTCACAATCTGTTAAGATCCTCACAAAGCTTCAAGAAAGATGCCCTGGCCTGATAATGTGGAAAATAATCACAAAAAAAGCCTGGAGCAGAAAAGACTGGCTTCCATCTGGCCTCTGCCCCTTTTCCTCCCAAAGATCACTAAAGAAGAAAATGAGCTCCAGACTGCACCAAGCCAGGCTTCAAGCCCAATGATCTGGTCCAAAAGGAATCAGTTCTACAGCCTGAATTAACTCCAGTTGGTCAGTGCATAGCTGGCATACATAATAGACCAAGACCACAAAGGTGTAAGTACCACAGGCAGCACACAAATTCTCCCCAGCAAGGTGCTAGGGGGACTGGAGTAAGAATAAATTTGGGTCTTATCCAGAGAACAAAACTTCATATTGTAAAGACAGAAGTATGCAGTTTTTTAAAAAACATTGTCTAAAAAATGAAGTCATTGGGGGAAAAAAAAATCTGTGATTTTCTCAATTTCTGGGAGCTATTCCAACACTCTTTCATTCAAACAGAGCTCCCCATGCTACCAAAGGAGCCTCGCCCTACCACCTCACAGGGTCTCCACAGTACATAATCTTCAACTCTTCTTCTATCCAGCATTGAAATTCCAGAATGTATCCAATGTGACTGTTCTCAATTTAAGAAACCATCTACTACTGGCCATCCCTCATCTCCCATACCACCTTCTATACATTATAGAAATCTCAGCAACAATATGTTTACTCAACTAAGAGAAACCAACTCTGGTTAGAAACTTTTGCCCCTCTGAATTTTCGGGGGTGACCTAATACAGTCTCTTTAAAAACTTAACACCTTCACCCGCTTTTCACAAAATCACTCCAAAGAAATACAGCATACATATTCCTCAGTCAAAAAAAGAGAACCATCTAACTGGTTTTTCTGGTAAAAATATACATTCTCTCATCAGACCTAACAGAAGGTTCTTTTAAAAAATAAAACAAAAATGAACACAGTAAGAGGCTGGGAAGAAAAAGGTTAATTCTAATTCATGTAATAATTTACAAATAAATCTAATATACTATATAAATATTATGGCATCTCTGCTACCACCATAGGAGCTCTGCCTGCTACTCACCATAGAAAAGTAATACAGAATAATGTGGTACAATCACATTAAATAAGTCCTATAAACACTCAAAAATGCAACTCTTTCTGTAATACTAAAATTTCAAATGAAATTGCTATTTGCAGCTGAATTTTATGAAGCAAAACAATTCAAGTTAACCATTTCAAAGTTTTCATGAAAATCCAAAGTTAAAATATTATTATCTCCCACTCCCCCCAAACCCCATAGGCATTGAATTCAAGGTCTTCATATTCAGGACTGTGAAAGGTAAAAATGCCTATTAACAGTGTATTCTGTACAAACCTCTTCTAGGTTAATAGACCTATGAAGTTTTTCCCTCCTTTATTATTTTAACCAAAGCACATGTAAAAACTACCTTCTTACATCCTTAAATAACAATATTTGACTCTTAAATTCTTTCTTGAATAAGTTATGCTGTGATTTTAAGATTAATTTTACAATTCTTGATTTACTTTCTATCTCTCTTTCATCTTAATAGCCCTTATATAGAAATACAGACTGCCTTTCTTGGCTTTGGAAACACAAATACTGATTCCACCTAGAAACTGGCCTGAAACTAATGAAATATACTGCCAGGGTCCCAAAAGATGTTTCATATTCTGCTATCGTTTGATTACTATGGTCTATAAAAATATTAAAGGGTAAACAAAACAAATTCAATTATTTCATATAGTCAGAGGAAAATCCATTGAACCAGAAGTCAGTAAACTAGACCTTACTGTTGTCTCAGTAAACTAAATCTTACTATTGTCTCTAATACTAACTAACTATGACCACAGACAAATCTTCCTCTATAAAACAAGAAGTTGGATCATATAACTTTTAAAGATAAGATACTTTTCATTTCCAAAATAATAACATCTCATTTCCATGTCTCCTCACATTTCTATCAACCAAGAATTCACGGAATTTTGCAAAACAATTCAAGTTAACCATTTCAAAGTTTTCATGAAAATCCAAAGTTAAAATATTATTATCTCCCACTCTCCCAAACCCCGTAGGCACTGAATTCAAGGTCTTTGTATTGAGCTACATTCCCAGCCCTTTTAAAAAATGTTTTGTTTTGTTTTGTTTTTCTCAGACACAGTGTCGTGCTAAGTCAATGAATTGCCAGGCTAGATGTGAACTTGAAATCCTCATGCCTAAGTCTCCTAGTGTGCTGGAAAATAAAACTGCATGGTGGTACATACCTACAATCTCAGGTATGAAGGAGACTGTAGTAGGAAGATGGAAAGTTCAAGAATAACCTGGGCAACTTAGAGATTTTGCCTCAACATAAAATTTAAAGTGGTCTGTGGGTAGAGCTCAACAGTAGAGCACTTGACTAGCATGCATGATAGCCCTTGGGTTCAGTACCCAACACAATAAAAGAAGTTTGGTGTTTTAAGACAACCCCAGCCATTTAACCCATTTTAGCGCAGTGACCTTACGCAAAGTATTCCATTTCTCATCAATCCATAAAAAATAGACACAAACGTATCCCTATCTTAATAATAGATTTTCCAGAAGTGCAAACAAAACAGTTTTTTTGAAAGAATTTTATAATACTCTCAAAGTTCCTCTTCTATGAGCACTGATTGCAACATTCTTAACTGATCAGTAATATTTTTGCTACCAAAATGTACAAGTGGCCTCACTTCAGGAACATATATTACTATGCACATCTGTTACAGGCTCAAAGATATACAAGAATAACCTTCAAACAGTACCAACTTAGAAGTTCTAAATGGAGCACCCAAGCTCTCCCTCCTATATTCACTGTATATGCTTTTTCTTATCATCTATTCACTTATAAAACAATTGAGAAATATTCAAATATATAAAGAACAGGTCATATTCTTGTCTCTTTAAATTTCCTGCCAACATTCTTTTACACAAGTTATATTTTACATAGTTGTGACCACGCATATTTCTGAGCAATGCCTCCTTCTTACTTAACATTGTAATTTTCCCACTGCAGAAATTCTCTGTAAGTAGCACTTTTGAGGGCTATATGATATGCCTTTGGCTTGCGCTCATAAGTATCAACAGCATACATTTAGTGGGTGTTTACTGTGTGCCAGGCCCTATCTAAGTGCTTCAACTTCAAGTCCCCAGTGCTGGAAGTGGCAATGTCCATACCTCATCATTACCATTTCTGAGCTAAGTGCTACTAAGATGTTCATCCTCTTCATGAAGAAGCAGAAAGCAGAGTAAGAGAATGGCAGAGCTAGGATCAAAGCCTCTGAAATACAAGATTTACCCATCTAGCAAGAACAGTTCTCTAGAAAAAGAAACAGTGCCATACATTAAGTTCTATGTTCTAAAATTGAGGGAAGAAACTCAATTGATAATTACTTTATTATGACACAAGAGACAAAGGTTTATTAATAGTATCTGTAAGATGATAAAACTATATGCAATATATTAACCATTGTTAATTTCTTATTATCCTGCTCTGAAACTATGTATCATCATTTTTATTTATCTTTATCTTTAAAAATAAATCGTAAAATATCTTTATGAACAAAATATTACTTAGTCTCTTTTTTTAGACTGGGTCTCACATGCAGTTCAGGCAGGCCTTGGACTCTCTTCATAGCCCAGGCTGTCCTTGAATTTGCAGCTCTCTCCTGCCTTAGTCTCCCGAGTGCTGTGATTACAGGTATACACCCAGCTACCTATTCTTTCAAAAAGTGAATCATTCTACGTAAAGCCGAATAGCCTATTTTTAACTTTACATCTTTCTTTAGAACATTATTATATCCATATGCTTGACCCTATAATTTCTGTTAAAGATAAAATACATGAAAATAGAGTATGTTAATCTCAAACGGAATACTTCAGTTTTAAAATAAACCATACACCTCTATACCACAATATACCTCTGAGTCGTTCCTAACCATCAGCTTCAGAATCATCTTCAGAGCTGAGCCAGGTGATGCATCCCTGTAATCTGTGCCCTCAGGAGGCTGAGGCAGTAAGATCACTGAGTTCAAGGCCAGCCTAAACTAAATAGTGGAGATTCTCAACCAAAATAGGGGCCCAGGAGATAGCTCAGTATAATAAGTGCTTGCCTGACAAGCTCAAGTGCCTGAGTTCAATCCCTAGTTCTGTCAAAAAAAAGAGAGACAGAATCACTTTCATATTAATAGCCAATAAATGAATGAAATTTCAATCCAACACAAGTAGTGACACAGCCTGTCTTCCAGTATCACCCACACCCATGCACTATTTTATTTTTGTCAACTTAGAAAGGAAATGCAAGGAGATTCAAATACAGTTCTGATCAATACACTGATAAGAGTCAAAAGAAAACAAAAAGAAAATAAATTGTGAAACAAAATAAATACACTGCTACGAAATCAGAACAGAAACAAAAGCATAAAAGAAACAAAAGGGCCAGTCTAATCCTTTTGATCAGAACCCCTTTAGTGACTCAAACATGTCCCTCATATATTTTCCTTTTTTTTTCTTACTTTCTAACTCTGCCTACTGCATCAGCCCATTGATCTTTAAAACAAAACAAAACAACATAAATAACTTCACCATCCAAGTACTTTTTCTTTTCCTTTTTTGTGGTACTGGAGACTGAAACAAAGATCTGTCTACTGACCTGCATATCCTGTCTTATAATTTTTTTTAATTTTGATACAAGGTCTCAGCAAATTGCCCAGACTGAGCTCTAGTTTGTGATCTTCCTGCCCCATGGTCCTGACTGCTGACATTACAAGCATATATCATAACACCCTGCTCCAAACGCTTCTGGATAGTTTGCAAAACTAATTGTTCAATGAATAAACAGCACTTCTAGTAGTTTCATTAGTTGTATTTTCTGCTTTATTTATTTATTTTTTGCTTTCAGATAAACAAATTACTAAACACCTAATCCAGGAAGAGACAGATCTGTGTGTCTTATATTTCATATCTCTAACAACAAATGGATCCTCAAAAAAAAGAAAATTCATCTTAACTTTGTTTCAAAATATATGGGTGCACTGAAATGCTGTTCAAGATTATACATATAGGCCCAGCCAGATAGCTCAGTGGAGTAAAGTGCCTGCTTAGGCAGGCACAGGGACCAGAGTTCGATCCACAGCATGCCATGCAAACCTCACCCCCAGGGCACATTGAGATGGCACATGAGACTGGGTGTGGTGTCACAGGCCTACAATCCCAGCTCTTGAGAGGCTGAAAACAGGAGGATCACTATAAATCTGATCTGTGTAGCAAAGCCCTGTAGACCCTGTACTAAATATATTTTTAAAAAAAAAGATTTTATATATATATATATATACATATACATATATATATATATATATATATATACACATATATATATATATACACACTGATAATCTGACTAGTTTTTCTAAACTAAGGCAAGCACAGGAGCCTGCCTCACAGTGATACACTCAGGGGGTAGTTAAGAAGCACTGATTTTACCAGAAGTGCAATGAGAGGAAATTAAAGAAATATAGGACCCTGTACATTAGGATAATTAATCTGGCAGCAGGAGATGAAATGAGATAATAAGAAATGGATGCAAAGAGATGTCAGGGACACTGGAAATCAAAAAAAGGATGAAAAATGAGACTTGTCAGATATATAATCTTCAGGATATTTTTATTCATCAAAAATTATTTATTGAAGTCAGCAATTAATAGTGCATGCCTGTAATCCCAGCACTCTAGGGTGCTTAGGCAAAAAGATCTCAAATTCAAGCCCAGTCTGGGTAATTTAGTGAGTTGGCAAGACAATGATCAAAAATTTAAAAAGAAAAATTTAATTAAACAATAAAGATGTGTATGGGAGGTGGCTCGGTGCAAAGAATTTGGGTTTAAGTGTCAGTAAAGTGGCTGGGGTGGGACCTAGTGAAGCCCTGCTATATGCCAAGTACTTGGGATACGGTGGTGAACCAATAGTCAGTGAGGGAAGCAAACACTGAACACACACATATATAAATAAACACAAACTCTGCTAAGTGGAACAAAGGAAAAGAACACAGTCCAGAGGCCAAGGGGAGTGGCTGGCAAATAAGAATGAAAGGAAGGGAGGGGTGATGACCATCCCAGACAGAGGGAAGAGCTTCTACCCAGGAAAAGAGGCATGAGGAGGCTGGTACACATGACCATCTGAAAGCCCAGGGAGTGAGCAACCAGAGGGAGATGCCTGGTAAGGGGAGCACCGTAGATTCTAAAAGCAGCAGCTTCAGGATTCCTAAACCCTTAGGAATGGAGGAAGAATGGTGTCACAGGGACCAGATAGAAGGGACCCTATTCACTGCTGCTGTAGAAACCAGGACCAAGCAAGAGACAGAGGGGATGCAAAGTTTCACCCATCATTAGTGCTACTCAGCAGAAATCTGAGTTCAGTTGCAGGCACAAAGAAAGGACTGTCTTCAGGCTCTTTGGAGTTAGGTGTAGCCATGGGTCTTGCTTTAGCCAATGAAATGTGAGTGGAAATGACTCCCACAAGTGACTCTCCACAAGGACCTGCCACACTTGAGAGGGTGGCTGTCCCTTCAACCAGGTCCCAGGCAGCATAGAACTGGGCCTTGGGCCCACCTTGGATGGACAAGTAATATTGGGGAGGAATAAACTTCGCCACTGAGATCTGGGAGTTCTTAGCCAGTAAGAACTGACACATGACCTAAAAGACATAGCAATGATTGAATAAGGAAGGCAGACAGAGATGAACAAAAAGGACAGAATAGGGGTAAAAATTTCAGAGTTGGTGATGATGAAATGCTCTTCCTATTACAGAAAACAAGCATGCAAAAGGAGACTGACATCACACACACGCCTCTAATATTAGCACTTGCAAGGGTGAGGCAGGGGGGTTGCTGCAAGTTCGATGCCAGCCTGAGTTACATAATGAGTTTAAGGCCAGTCTCAACTAAATACCAAAACTGTCTTTTAAAAAAAGAAACATGATACATTTCTTGTTATATAGGTCCTCTGCTTTATCTTGGTCTTAACCATCCAACAGAAAAGTATAAAAACAAAGTATAAAAAAAGCTATATCAATAGGCTGAGCTGTAAAAGGCTCAAATCAATAACTCCTGATATTGCCGGTCCTATGGATAACCCACTACTATAATGCACTACTGGACAATATTGGAATATTTTGCTGAATTCACGCACCTACAATATTTAAATGACAACGTAATACAAAACTGAATAAAAAAAGGGGATACAAATGAAGGACCATTTTGTATCTGTATATTCAAAATAGGATAGATATACAACTACTTTCTCTTAATTCAATGAAGAGAAAAATTTGTACAAATCGTGTTTGTGGACAGGATATCATGTCTGCATCTTGTACTGTGAATAACCACTAAGAAGAGAAGACAACAATATACAATGTATTAATTATCGAAACTGTCCTACTAATCAGTTTTGAAACTGTCTCATTGCTATTTCTCAATAAAATTTAAATAAATAGAAAGAAAGAAACATGGGATGAAACATGACTTATAAATGCTGAACTTGAGGCACTTATATGAGAGCCAAGCACAGGAGTCAGGTAGGATAGCGGGTCAAGTCAAAACTGAGATAAAGCTGGAGAAACTGTAGGAGGTGCTGGTGCTCCCTACAGAGCAAAGGGAGGAAACTGAATTCTACAAATCCAATCAGTGGAAGAGGACAGCCCTTTCAGAAGGACCCTGTGCTCTGACTACAGCAGGGCGACAGCATGAAGACACAGGTAGAGACATCAGAGAAGAAGAAAACAATCCTGCTCCATGGTGGAAACTGAATTCTATCAGGGATGAGGACTGAAAGCAACTCTACCCCAAGGACAGCAGGACGTTAGAGGAGCCAGGGACTGTGGGTGGTGGGGAGGCAGAGGATGAGCCAACAAGAAATGGACATAGGGCAAAGCAGCCACCATGGTCAGGGCCTCCTGACATCTCAGCAAACTCCCTGCTTCTCTGCTTTCCCCCACTTGATAAAATCTGAGCAACTTTTTTTCACAGACATAAAATTGCAGGTGTACAAATATACAACAGGAATGAAATTCATTATTTATAATAACAACTGGCCTTCCTCTGCAACTCATCACAGCACATCCTCAAAATCATGACTCCTGTCAATCCTCTCAACATAGGAAAATAAATGCATGCCAATTTTAGAAATCTGGAAAGGACAGAAAGTCAAAAAGATAAGATCTGAACTTGCCATAAGCAGATGACACATCGCATCTGCCTCACATGGGAGGCTGCCTATACATCATGCAGGTGCCCACTTCACTGATGTTCAGGGCACATTTATGCTAAAGAAAAATGGCTTAAACAGGGACAGCCTTTACTATTCCTACTACCAAGCCTACAGTGCATGTCACATAACGCAGCTTATATCCAAAAGCATGTGTTATTTTTCTTCTCTAAGCTTCTTTACAATGAACATACCTGATCAGACTGCAGCTCTGTATTTCTCTTTCTATGCTTCCCAGTCTGGTTTTGTTGTTGTTTTGTTTTGTTTTTGTTTTTAATGTATGTTTTAAACACAGCTTGGCTCACATCATGTTTATAACTTTATAGTCTGGTTTCATTCCCTTGAGTAGTAATCCTAACTACAGCCAGTCACATTTATTGTTACCATGTGTCAGACTGTTTTCAAAGAATTCACCCATTTAATCCTCCCAACTATCCTATGAGGAGGCAGTCCTTCCCCTCCCCTAGTTTTTTTTTTTTTTTTTTTCTTTTGCGGGGGTGTTATTTATTTCTGTTTTGTTTTGTTTTTTAGATATAGTCTCACTCTGAGTTTTAGGCTGGCCTTAAACTCCGTATGGAGCCCCAACCTGGCCTCAAACCATCTGCAAGGAAGCAGGGTAGCCAAATGACCTGTACACTAATATCCAATCCTCTGCCTCAGCCTCCCAAGTACTGGGATTATAGACATGGGCCTTCTTTTTCAGATAGGAAATATTTGAGGCCTGAAAAGTTAAGCACCTCGATCCAGGTTACAGGCTAATAGCAAAGCAAAAGGAGGATAGAACCTATCCAGTCTGGTCCTAACCCTTAAACCTAACCACACCCACTGCTTTCCAATGTTATCCTGTAAAACTTTTCTCAAGTCATTACTCTAACACAAAAATGTAATGGCATCATAAATGGCCCACACTCCACAAAGTATTTAAACCATATTATGACCTTTAGATAGTCTGAGGTTGGTCAGTATTTCACATTTTCTGTCCTAAAAAATCAATACGGTCACTTAAGGCACTGTGTTCTATCCACAATTCAGGTCAACCAATGAGAGCACGTTAAAGTGACTGATATAAATATACAGTCTGGTTACAAAGAGGTTATACCATCCATCATGCTATAAAATGCTGGGAGATTCCACTCTCATAAAATGCTATATGAAGAGAGCCAGTGGAATGGTTGTAGAATGGGTAGCCTTGCAAACAAAAATGTTCTCTTTACTCAACCCATGCCTGTAAATACTTTCTCTTTGAAATGTCAGGCAAAGATGGCATCTTGTTTTAATGTATATTTAATAACAATATTTTGTTCTCTCTTCCTTGCCTAATGGTATTCCTTTGAAGAATTCTCTATTAATGTTCTTTTCTAGCTTTTATTGGAATGTTTTTCCTTTTTAAATTCATCTGAAAGATTCATAAGGGTTTTTTTTTTTTTTTTTTTTTTTTTTTCATTTAACAGTATGACACCGACTGAGCTACAGATAAATAACCAGAGGGCAAATGTTATTTCCCAACTTACTGACTGAAATTTTAACTGTATGTTCCTTGACACACAGCACTAGTGTTAGCATGAGGAGACAGCAGACACAATGGCTAAGAGCTCAGGGCATAAAGAAACAATGCCTAGGTTCAACTTCACCTCCTATAGGTGAAGCTCTCACATGCAGCAGCTCAATAAATGTGACAGATATATTCAGTCAAGACAGTCTTTTCTTTTATTAACATAAAAAGTTCAGTATAAGTGCTTACTATTAAGCATTTTATATATGTTATCTTCTTTACTAGTACATGTTTGCAGTACATGCTGTTCACAGTCATCCTGGGGACCACGGTTCATGCACACCAGGTATATAATAAACCCACTTCCCAACTGTTTTTTATAATTCTCTTCCTCTAACTCTTTTACTATTTTCATTCTTGTTGATATCATTAGCTCCTACTTATGATATATACTATTTACATCCCTTGAAGTACTTCCTTTTCCCTTCAACCTTGAACTCTTGGACCCTTCGTATTTAATCTTTATTTTTAAAAAATCTGTAAGACCAGCTGGGTTTGGTGGTATACACCTGAAATCCAAGCACTAAGGAGGTTGAAACAGGAGCATCACTGTAAATTCAAAGCCAGCCTGAAATTCACTTTTTGGAGAATTTATCTCCAAAATAAAAAAAATAAAAAAAAAAATCCCTAAGACCATACTGTCTAACATACCCAGTTTCCAGAGGAAAAAACTAAGGCTTAGGTAAAATAAGTTTCTCAAAGTCCTCTGCTCATCAGTGCAAAAGCCCTGGCCAAACTGGTTTTTACCTGTTCTTCACGCTTTAACACAATCATACCAGCTAGTACCATTGGTGTTTCACAGCCATTCAGTTGTAAGACATGGATGACCGCTCCATTGTGAATGTATTAAAAATCTTTCCACCCATTCATGATTACTGATTCTTCTTCATGCTATTTCTTTTATTAATTTTATATCTAGCTCTTACATTTAGCTGTACCTTGTTTTAGTGTATTATATAAGGTGGGACATAACTTTTTTTTTTAGAATCATTTACCAAAGGGTTCACCCACCACACCTGACTATGGCTCAGGTAGCAGCCTCAATGTTCTTTTCTTCCATGTCATAGGCCTCTCTTCCCATTCTTGGGCCTTTACTTCATATGATTTACTTCTAAGATTACACTTCAAGGAAGATCTCCGAGAAGCATATGTTTCTGAGCTGGTTTAAATTTCTTCCTAAAGTAAGAAGAAAATCAATTTTTTTCTTCCTTTTTTTTTGCAGTACCAAAGATTTAAGTCAGGACCTTGCACTTGCTAGCTCAGTATTCTACTGAGGCATCTCCCCAGCCCCAAAATCAATTTTATATGTTCCCAGCCAATCATTGAACCTGGCCCCAAATTCAGCAATGGTATTGTTCAAAGCTTTTCTCTCTTTCTCTTAAAACTTGCTCCTCTTTGCCCAAGGTGTTCTGCTCCTCCTTGGCAAACCTGGGCATTTTAAGCATTTGCTGAATTTATTACTCTTCTAAGAAAAACAGAAAAAATTAGATAGTTTCCCTTATTTCTGAGCCTCCTGGTTATTTTTCGTAAGAATATTCAATTAAGAATATGCAGCCGGGCGTGGTGGCGCAGGCCTGTAATCCCAGCACTCGGGAGGCTGAGGCAGGAGGATTGTTGTGAGTTCGAGACCAGCCTGAGCTACAAAGTGAGCTTAAGGCCAGCCTGAGCTGCGTAGTGAGACCCTGCCTCAAAAAGACAAAAAAAAAAAAAAAAAAAGAATATGCAATTCTTGCCAGGGAGATGGCAAGTGCAAGGGCCTGAGTTCAATCCCTGGTTCTGCCAAAAAAAAAAAGAATATGCAATTCTTCATAACCTTTTGCCTTTTTTAAGAATATTCAATTCTTTATAACCCCTTGCCTCTGACCCAGTTCTTGGTAAGTTCACCTGCTTCTGTTTTCTGAAGCACACGTTTGACTCTTTCAGGCATCTTCCTTTGTATTTTGACTGTCCTTCTGTGACCTGCCCACCTGCTTCGACGATCACAAACCGGTTATTCAAAGGCAAAAAAGCCTGTGACACATCATAACCCAGCAGCCAAGGAGGGTCCTAACCCAGTGTAGGCCTCCACAAATGTGGACAAGGATTTCACAATTCCTTCCCTCCCCATTCAAATTCAGTCATTACTAAAGGCGTCATGCCTCCCAGTATTCAAATAGACTAGAAATCAAAGAAATGGAACCTGTTGTTGACTATTTAGCAGGAGATAGGCCTCTACCCAGTTTCCTGTATTTTGATACGTTTTTATTTGTTAGGACTCCATCAAATGGTGGAAGAAGACAGCAAGGTGAAGCTCAGGCCAGTTCAGTTGTCAGCATCCTAACATATCTGATTTTAAATTATAGTCAAAATAAGGTTTTACTTTACCTGAGAATTTCATAGAACACCCCTACTCGGGTCTCATGTTACCTCAGATTAACACTGGAATCCTGAGTCCACTGAATGAGGCAGGTGAGAGAGAGAGAGGCATAGCACAAACCCTGGACATTATCATCTTCTGTCTGCCCTCCTCCAATAACACAAAAGAAAAGTCAGTGATGGCCCAACTTGGAGTTGTTTCATTTCATATTGCTGGATCACAAAGGAGAGTGGAATGGTATCCTTGGCAAGGGCTTGACTCTGAAGGAATTTTTGTTTTTGTTTTTTGGTGGAACCCAGGATTGAACACAGGCCCTTACACTTGCCAGGGAAGCGCCACTGAGCCATCTCCCCAGCCCCTGAAGGAGAGTTTTGAAGCTGAACATACTGGGATGAGATTAACAAGGAATCAGGGTGGCCAAATGACCTATATGTTAATATCAAAGTGTAAAAAAGACTACAAACTCATGCAAAGGAAAGTATCAAAATATTTATACAATTTTCCAGAGAACTGATGGTTTTAGTCCTGGGATAGTATATTCTCTTAGCTCTAGACCATTAATATACCTGAATGACCTTAGATGAAATTTACTGAAGAACTCAAAAAGCAGTAACAACCTAACCCCGCTTATGGAATTACTTCTAGTGTTTCTACAGGGCTCATTTTGAACATGCAGTCCTCTAGTTGACTAGTCTAAAACATATAGTTGTTAAATTACGAAGATTCTTATTCACTCTCAAAATCCTAAATTACTTTTCCTATAGCTAGTAATATTAGTAAGACCTTAACTACTATTATAAAAATTGTTTAGAAATGAATCCTGATGGGGTCTGGGAGATAGCTCAGTACAGTAAGTGCCTGCTTGGCAAGCACAGGGTCCTGCATCCAATCCCTGGTACAGGGATGAATGAAGCCTACTGGCAGAGTAAGAGACTTTTGAAACAATTTACTACAGTCCCTTACTTAGCCACTGAGCTACCATCCCCTGCCTTTGTTTATTTGTTTGTTTTCTGAGACAAGGATCTCATTAAGTAGTACAGTCTGGTCTTTAACTCACTATGTAGCCCAGGCTGGCCACAAACTCACAACATCCTCCTGCCTTAGCCTCCCAAGTGCTGGGAGCACTATGATTACAGACATAGTATACCACACCCAGCTAGTTAAGCAAATTTAGCTAATCAATTGAATATAAATATTGGCAGGTACTGTCTCAGAGCTTTACTTATATTACTTCTTTACCTAATAATTCTAGAAGGTAAATATGATTATTATCTCTACTCCTCAGATGAGAAAACTGAAGCCCAGAAAGATTAAGATGGCACCACTGGTACAGAACAGATCTAGGATTATAATCCATATTCTGACTACTAAACCTCCAGGAAAAAATACAGATTCTCAGGGCTGGGGAGATGGCTCAGTGGAA
>PVKA01031383.1:0-18033 GCA_004027165.1 Ctenomys sociabilis | reverse complement strand
TTGTTCCCTTTACAAGGATGTAGTGACCTTCTTTGTCTCTCTTAGTCAATCTTGGCTTGAAATCCACTATTTGTCAGCAAATAGTATAGCTACCCTGCTTTTTTCTGGGTTCCCTTCACATGGGCTATTGTTTTTCATCCTTTTATTTTCAGTCTATGAATTTCTTTTTAAATTAAAAGTGTTTCTTGATTGCAGCTTAGTGTTTCTTAATCCCTTTTGTCAGTCTGTTACTTTTTTTAAAAAATGTATTTAATATAGGGTCTACAGGATCTGCAGGGTCTCACTATGTAGGTTGGACTCATAGTGATCCGCCTGTGTACAGCCTCCCAAGTCCTGGGATTACAGGTGTGTGCCACCATGCCCAGTCTTAGTCTGTTACTTCTGATTGATGAATTGAGGCCAGTTACATTTAGTTGATTTGTATTGATTTATCTTTGTCATATTATTTTCCTGTTGTTGGCTCCCTTTTTTTTTCCTCCACTATTTAATTACTTGCCTTGCCTGGCAAGTTGAGACTCATTGGAGTTGTAGTCCTCATTATCTCTTTCCAGAATGTCCCCCAGAACACTTCGGAGTGCTAGTTTGGTGTTCATGGATATCTGTATGTATTCTTTGTTGTGGAAGTATCTTATTTCTCTTATCAATTTTGAAAGGTAGTTTTGCAGGGTACATCAATCTGGTTTGGAGATTTCTTTTAAGGCTTGAAATGCTTTACTCCAAGCTCTCCTTGACTTTAGGGTTTGTGTTGAGAAATCTGCTGTATCTGATGGTCTTTCCTTTATATGTAATTTGTTTCTTTTCTCTAACAGTTTTTAATGTTCTGCTCTTGTGTTAAATTTCTGGAATTTATTATATGGCTTGGAGTAAATTTGTTTTTTTTAGCATGACTAATTGGAGTTCTGTGTGTCTCACTAAGTTTTCTGCCATTACTCCTATGAAAAGGTAAGGTTGTGTGTGCGTGTGTGTGTGTGTATGTGTGTATGTGGGTGTGTGTATGTGTGCTATCTTCAGTTTTTCATTGACTCTGGTGAATGTTGTTATTCTTTTCTGCATTATCTATCAGCTATTGGATTGGTTTCTTGTGTCCCTTGCTATTTTAAAGAAATCTTTCTTTTTATGATTACTAAATGCAATCCTGTTATCTTCATCTGATATTCTGTCCTCACCTCGGCTCATTCTGCTCCATATACTTTCAATGGAATTCTTTTCAAGATGAACATCTGATTATTCCAGCATCATTTGTTGAAGTCTATATTTACCCCATTGAGTTATCTTAGCACTCTTATTAAAAATGGATTGATAGGGGCCAGGAATATAGCTCAGTGGCACAGCTTCTGCCTGGAAAGTATAAGGTCCTCCAAAAAAAGATCACATATGCATAATTTCCAGACTTTATTTTTTTTTGGTACTAGGGAATGAACTCAAGACCTTGCACTTGTCAGGCAAGCTCTTATTCTACTGAACTATCTCCCTGGCCTTCCAAACTTTATTTAAATCTGTTTACATCAGTAAGTCCCTATCTTCAGCCTGATAGTGTACTGTCTTGATCAACATACCTTTATATTGTCCCCAAATCAGATAGCCTAAGTCCTCTAATATTTTTAGAAAAAATTATTTTGGCTTTTCTAGTTCATGTATCTATGTAAATCTTATAATTATTAATTTTTATGAGAAAGGTCAGTGGAACTCATATTTATTTATTTTATATTTTAGGGGAGAGTCTACAGGGTGTTCAGGGTCTCACTACTGGATTGGACTCATAGTGATCCGCCTGTTTACAGCCTCCCAAGAGCTGGGATTACAGGTGTGTGCCTCCACACTCAGTCTCAATTGCCATCTCAGTGAGCCCTGGGGGGCAGGGTTAGCATGGCAGGTCCAGGGATGGAAACCCACTCCCCCTCCACCCCTGCGCCTGCTTGCAGGTGCTTTAATCCACTGAGCTATTGGGTAGGCCATAGATCAGTGGTATTTAGATTAAATTCATTTTACAACAATTTGGAAGAACTAATACTATAACATTAAGTATCTATGATGTTAGTTAGCATTAACTTAGGTTGTCTTTCAGCAATATTTTATTAAAAGTTTTACTATAAAGCTTTTGCACATTTTACTAGATATACTTTTAAATATTTCATGATTTTGGGTATTATTTCAAGTTTGGGTATTATTTCAAGTAGTTTTTTTTTTTTTTTTTTTTTTTTTTTTTTTTTTTTTTTTTTTTTTTTTTTTTTTTTTTTTTTGTGGAACTGGGGATTGAACTTAGTCCCTTGCACTTACCAGGGAAGTGCTTATTCCACTGAGCCATTTCCCCAGAACCCTTTTTTAATAATTTTTTCTTTTTTAAGTATTTATTTATTTATTTGATATAGAGCCTTGCTACACAGTTCTGACTCATAGTGATCCTCTTGTCTCAGCTTCCCTAGCACTGGGATTACAGATGTGTGCCACCATGCCAGGATTCGGATGGCATGTCTGGTATCCAGGGCTGGCATGGCATGTGGTACTGGCAGTCAAACTTTGGTCTTTGTGCTTGTCAGGCAGGCACTTAGACTACTGAGCTATTTCCCCAGCCCAAATTTTTAAATTTCTAATAGTGTTTCTTAGTATGAAAAATACAATTTTTCTTTTAACCATGTAACCTACAACCATATAAACTCACTCTTTGAAGCTCTTCTGTGGCTTTCTTCAAATTGTCTACAAAGATAAGCATGTCAGCTGACAAGGAAGTCAGTTGGGGGCTTTTTCTTTCTTATTTGTATGGGTTTTTCTCCTTGTTTTATTGTGCTGGATCGGACTTCTAGTTCAAAGGTGAAAGAAGAGGTGACAATGGGAATCCTAGTCAAATTCTTTTTTTTTTTTTTCTCAGTACTGGAGATTGAACTCAGGACCTTGTGCTTGCCAGACAAGTGCTTATGCTGCTGAATTATCTCCCCAACTCTCTTGTTGCATTCTTGATCTTAGGGACAGCTACCTAATTTAGGGACCCAGTACAAAACAAAGTGGGGGACTCCTTACTCAACCAGCAGAAAAAAGTGGGACATAATATAGTAGTCCCTTGCTGTTTTACAGTTTGACTTTTTGTTTTTTTGGCCGAACTGGGAATTGAACTCAGGCCCTTGTGCTTGCCATTAAAGCGCTTATTCTACTGAGCTATATCCCCCTGGCCCCTGTAGTTTGACTTTTGTGGACTCACTGTTTTTCAAGTTTTCAAAAACTATTAGTCTAAATTGTTATTATTAATGTATTTGGTACAAGGTGTCACTGCACAGCTCAGACTGGTAGTAATTCTCCTGTTTTCAACCTCGCCAGCATGGTGGCACACGCCTGGTCTTGGTAGCTGGCTTAGCACTTCCAGTGGTAGGGTTGTCATGACGTGCCAAGGATCAAGATTGAACAGTGGTCCCTGTGCACTTGCCTGAGCTTGCCTAAGCAGGTGCTTTAGACCACTGAAGTATCTCCCCCTGCCCTCTAGCCCTTTGTATTAGTGTGGCAGAAAGACTGGCCTCCTGGACTTTGTTACAACTTGATTTGCTGTTTCAAGGCCCCAAGACCCTTAAGTTGAGTATCACAGTCTATATGAACCTTCTTTGGCTTTCCTTAGTCCTGTCAAAGTCTTATCTCTAAAATTTATGAGTCTTGGAGGCCAATTTAGTAATTATGGAGGCCAATTTAGTAATCAAGAAAAGGATTAGCCTGAAAGCCCAAAGAGGTCTTTACAGACTCCTTTTCCCTGCGGTAGGAATGAGGGAATATGTGGGGCAGCTAGGGTGAACTGTCCAGAAAGGCTCCAGGGAAGAGCCTGGGTTAAGCTACATTTAGAGAGAAGGTTAGAAGATGGTTAGGTTGGAGTTACATTTCAAGTGGTGGTGCAGGCCTGTAATCCCAGCACTCGGGAGGCTGGTGGAGTACTAGTGACGCAGGTAATGATTGCTTGGTGCACCTGAAGCTGCAGTATAACCGTGGGATTGCTGTTCCCTTCCTTCTTTTCTCCTTTCCATTTGTCCATTCCTTCACCTTCTAGTCGTGGGAGCTCAGTAATGATTGGACAGATTTTCTCTTCCTTGATGGAGCTTATGTTATAAAGGACAGACATTTGTTTTACTTAAAGGCAAACATTTAAAAATAGTACTTCATGCATGGATTTAGTTAAATAAAATAGAGCCATATGCATGAGAAGAGAAAATGAAGGACTGCCACCTCAGTTATGGCGGCCCAAGTCTGGAAGCCCTTGAAGCATGGGTGTGAGCAAAAGTCAGGGGTGTCTGATGAGTGAAGTGCTCAGCATGTGAGATTGGCTCAAGCAGATAGTTTACATCAGGAATAATGGAGATACTTCGAAAAGTTCATAGGCCCTGCAGCATTTCGTATCTTGAATGTCAGAATGAAGATTTTCAACTTTTTGACAGTTGGCAGCTATTAAGATGTCTTGAGCAAGAGGTAGTACTTGCAAAAAGATACAATTTTGGAAGATCAGTGTATGTGTAGGTTGGCTTAGCAGGATTAGAGAGGAGCTGAGAGACACGTCTGTCCCCACCACTATGGCAAGTGAGGGTTTGGGCCAGATGGTGGCAGGTCAAAGAGACCCAAAGACATTTATGTGAAAAGACTAGGTAGGCTGAGTGATCCACCATAGGTACAGAAAGGAGTCTCGGTGACATGGAGAGCAGTTCAGTCAGGCATTCAGCCAAGGTTTCCTGAGGGTCTATGCTGAGTTGAGTGCTGTATCTTGTTAGCTGGGGTATAGAGTTGGAAGAACTGATCCTATATCAGAAATGGCAGAAATGGGACTGCAAGTTAGGGCTCAGTCCCTGGTGGCTACTTAGCAATACCAGTGTCTGAAATTATTTATTTATTTATTGTACTAGGAACTGAACCCAGAGCCTTAACACTGAACTATATCTCCAGCCCTTTTTAGATTTTTATTTTGAGACAAAGTCCATCTGAGCTGCTAAATTGCCAGGCTGGGCTCAAACTTGCAATCTTCCCACCTCAGTCTCCCAGAATTCTGGAATCATAAGCATGTACCACTGTACTGCAGTGGCTGCTTTACCATTTTTAGATGTTGCCCAGCCAGAACTCTGTGTACGATGTGAGAGTGCACCTGAGTTTGAGATTTGTCAAGCAAGGGCAAGAGGGTCACGTGTAGTTGATGCCAACTCAAGACAGTTGAAGCTAAAGGATGCAAACTGGCAGAGGTGACAATCTGCAGGGCTTTGGTTTTGAATTTTGGAATTTGAGTCTTTTGTCATGTGACAAAGACAGTGTGTTGAGATGACTGGTCCATGACCAACAAGGAGAAGGTGACTTAAAATCTAACTTGAGCCAGGCATGACGGCTCAAGTCATGTCTGTGTTCCTAGTGCTTGGGAAACTGAGGCAGAATTGCCACTGAGTTTAAGACCAGCCTGAACTACGAAGCAAGACCCTACCTAAAAACAACAAAACAGAAAAATGAACTGACAATTTAGGGAACTGAATTAAGTGCGGGAGGCATGAAATAATTAATAGAACCAAATACAACCCAAACATGAAAATCAATAGAAAAAATAAAGCTACTGTGTCAGTAGCTTAATCGTTAAATAAGCTTAATTATTACATAAATTTTTAAGGGCATATTGATTCCATATTACAGTGAATGTAGCCTTGAATGTGTGGAAGGTAAGCTAGTTAGAGAAAAAAGGGGCTGCAAGGAGGTATATGACTCAGAGTGTGGGTAAACTGAGAATCAGAGAACTGTTAGAAAATGAAAGATAATGTAACAAATATGTAAGTGGTAGACAGAGAAGGAAGCAGGGGCCGGGGAGATGGCTCAGTAGAATAAGTGCTTCCCTGGCAAGCACAAAGGCCAATTCCCGGTTCAATCCCCGGTTCCGCAAAAAAAAAAAAAAAAAAAAAAAAAGAAGAAGAAGAAGAAGAAAGCAACCAATTGTGTGCATATTTGGTTTAAAAGACCTTTGCTTTGTTTCAGTGTTCTTTACCTTATGCTTTGCTTAGGAGGCAGTGATGCAGATTTCTGCAACTCAGCAGGTACCAGGGGCCCAGGAACCACTATTCTTAGCCAGTTCCTTGGAATGCTGATATACTGGACTAGAGAAATAGCTACAAAGCAGCAACAATGAGGGCTCAGCCAGAGCCCGAGATTAGAAAACAAAATTCTTATCCCCTTGAAAACATTGCAGGAGGCTGTGGGGAAGAGGGAATTGCTGAGCAACCCCTAAGAAACATTTCCCCGTAAAAGGAGGAAATAGGGTCAAATCCCTAGGAGGAAACTATGGTTCAGGCAAGATGCTGGTCTCTGTGGTTGAGAAAGAGCAGAAAAATCTTATTCTCAAGACCCAAGCCTTTTTTTGAACTGAGAGGTCAAGAGTTTTAGAGTTCTGCAGAATTTGTTCTATACTCTTGTACAAATGCAAGAAGAAAGCGACTTTAGTTTTTGTATCATTGATTATCCTTCTTCAAGTTTCCGTATTATCATAACACGTTTATATTATGATAATATTTCTACAATTCTAGATCCTTCCTTTGTTGAGATTATGTGTTTCCCTTTTACTTGGCTGATATATTTGTTTTCAAATTCACTCAAAGTCAATTCCAGAATCTCAGGGAAATTGTGCTGTGAATGCAACTCTGCTGCTTAGAGGTTAAAAACAGGCAAGAAGCCTTGAACCTGCTCCTGGGACTACTCTCCTAACTGTATAGTTTATTATCATTTGCCTTTTCTTTATTTAGCATTGGTCATTGAACCAGGTGTAATTGTGCATACCTGTAATCCCAGTGTCACTGGGTGTTGGGTGCTGGCATTTCTTTCTAGAAGTGGCTTCTAGGTTCTGTCTGAGCAAAGAATTGATCAAGACAAGCCCAAATGGTAACAAAGTTTAATTAAAGATAAGAAGAAAAACAGGGTTTGGAAAGCAAGTTTGGACTAAGTATAAGTTAGAAAATAATACATCTTGCAGCGTGAGGGTGGCCACCATACAAGAGCAAACAATGGCAAAAACTCCCTTGTAGTCTATCCTCTTTGTATTTGTCTAAGCCACCCTAGCAAAAACTTGCTCAACATCTTGCAAGAAGTCTATGTGCAGGGCTTTGGGAACTGTTCCATGGGTGTGTCCTGAGATTTTGTGATTAACAATAACACCTACTTCTCCAGCCAGCTTTGCCATGCCCTCATCTTGTCTTATTTCTCCCCAAGAGACACATATCCCCATAATTCTTTATGGGGTGCTGAGGGAATAGAGGTCACTGTCTTCTATAGCTTCTTCTGGCTGGAAGGAGCCATGATGCTTTTTCCTATTAGGTATTTGCTCTCCTACTACCTTAGAGTGTTGTGACTGTCTGACTAGCTTGAAGAAAAAAGCCTGTTAGAAGACAATGAAGAACAATTAATGGGGCTTGTGGGTTAGCTCAGTTGTTTAAGACCTGGTTGGGCAAACCAAGTCAGGCACAGGGGATTGCGGTTCAGTCCCCAGCTCCACACAGTATACCAGACCCTCCCATAAGGCAGCCTGAGCCAGCCCCCATAAAAAAAAAAAAAAAAAGTTAACAACTATTGAGGTGGAAGAAAGTAACTTTACAACTACCCTGGGGATGTAGAACCCCCAAACTGTGAGGAGCATGTATGATATCCTTGCTTCTTGTGATGAACAAAGTATGGCAAAGAGGGAGTGTTATGGTTTGTGTATAGGTATCTCCCCAAAGCCTTATGCAGTCAAGGGGTGCCTCTGGAATTTGTGATTGATTATTGTGGGTGTGGATGCTGCACCTGCCCTGGGGCAGGTAATTTGCATTACAGTGTAAGGAGGAGACCAAGACTAGCTAGCTGCCACTCCCTTTGCTTTCTGCTCTTCGCAGTCACCAAGAAAGATGGCTCTCTGCCCTGTGCTGCTCAGCCTTGGAGCCAGCTGAGTATGGACTAAAACTTCCAGTAACTGTGAGCTGAATAAACCTTTCCTTCTCTCAGTTTGAGTGCCAGGTATTTGTCCTAGCAACCAGAGATGAGTAACTGAGACAGGGAGATTAGAGAAATTATTGAGAGCCTGAGCACCATAGATTATCCACATAATGGATCTGATTAAAAACAGGAGCCTCAATACAGGTGACCATTTAATCTGTGGTGAATTAGGGTCAGTAGCAACTCTACTGATTGGCTGCCAGGCAGTACTGGAATCGTGCTTTGTGAAGAGGTGCCTCAGATCTTCCAGAGGTTCTCAGGAACAGCAGTCTTAGCCCTGTGAAAGTCCTAGTGAGTATTTCCCATGTAGGACTTTTATAGCTTCTCACTGTCTCTTGAGGGACACTAGAATGGTTCCTTAGGAACTGGAAATAAGACTTAAGGTTTTGAGAGGCTGTAGGGCTGCACTTCTTTCCTGTTAGCTTTCTGATTTGCCAAAGAAACATGTCTAAAGTCTTTTCGGGATCCCTTGTAGTAATGATAGCAACCTGCCTGGAAAGAGATTACCTCAAAGAATTGTAGGCTTTCCTGCTTGTGTTTTATGGCTGATTGCTTATTCATCAACAAGCTCCTTCTTTCCTGATTGCTCCATGGGCCTGTAGTACCAGAAAGGCCTATTTGGAGTCTGAATAGATATTTAACCTTTTGTAATATCAATGCCCAAGTAAGAGCTTGTAGTGCTACCTTTTGAGCAGAGACCCCTGGGAGAAAGTGGGCTTGTTGTGAACTAACAACTGCATAACTTGTCTTTCAGTATTTGTCTTGGACAAAGCTACTTCCATTAGTGCACCAAGAGTTTTGATGTCCTACCTGGTTGCATAGGTCTGGGTACTCACTTGTTCAAAAGAGTGGCTAACTTCTGGGCCTGTGAGCATCAGAGAGGTAGGCTTCAGAGTTGTGCAGGTTTTTATAATATCATCAGGGGTGTGTAAAAGCATGGTACCTGGCAAGCTGTTCCCCTGTTAACCACAAGTAATGTTTGGTCTCAAGAATCAGTCTGACCCGATGTGAAATCAGGACTTCTGTCCTAAAGTTAGTTTTGCAGCTTCCTTCATTAGCATAGCTGTAGCCACTATTGCCCTTAGGCAGGGTGGCTATCCAGTGGCCACTGGTCTTTTTTAAAGAAATATGCCATTAGGCAGAAGTTTTTTTTTCTTTTTTCTTTTGTATTTTAGGGAAGGGTCTACAGGGTGTTCAGGGTCTCACTACTAGATCAGATTCATAGTGATCTGCCTGTTTTTAGCCTCCCAAGAGCTAGGATTACAGGCATGCCCGTGCTCCCTGGGTGGGGCCAGCACAGCAGGCCCTGGCATCAAACCTTGACCCCTGTGCCTGTTTGGCCAGCCCTTAGAGTTCTTATCTTAGCCTTTGGGTCAACACACTCAAACCTATTCTTCTCTTTTCTAACATGCAGTGGAAGTAGAGATATTTATTTATTTATTTATTTATTTATTTATTTATTTATTTATTTATTTATTTATTTTTGTGCAGGGTCTCACTATGCAGCTCAAACTCATAGTGATCCTCCTGTTTTCAGCCTCCTCAGTGCTGGGATTACAGGTGCGCACCACCAGGCCCGGACTATGAAGGGATTTTTAAAGTCAGATATTCTACTATACCACACAGTAGGGTACATCTGTTGTCTACTAAATAGGTCATAGAGATCTGGTGTTGTCGTAAGAGGTAAAATCCATTTTGATCTTTGTCAGAATTTGAAAATTACTCCCAATTTTCCTAGTAAATCTCTTCCTAGCAAGAGAGTAGGAAGGACATTGTTGGATAGTTAGAAACTCATGATAAACATTTGATCTTCAAAGTGACATCAGAGCAGGAGTAAAGAATCTTCAACTAGGTTCCCCTTGACCCCAGCTATGGTTGTTGGTCTAGAGGAGGGTTTCCCCAAGAGAAGTCAAAGTAGAATGAAATAATTCAAATGGATCACTGGTATGTCCAGCACTAACCAGATTTCTCATAGGAGACAGCAATATTGATAGGTTCCCTCGGGCCTCTTCAGAGCAGAAAACATGGGTTTTGGCTGACCTAGCCCCTCGCTGGGAGCAAGGACAGTCAACCTTGTCATGCCTTCAGTCAGGTACACTGGCTGCCCTGTACTTGGAGCAGGATCCTGATGGTGGCTTGGTGCAGTTGCATGCCTAGGGTCTGGACTCCTTGCATATCATCATCCTTGCTTTTTGTCTTACACAATTTGGAATTAAAACAATGCCAATTGTGACAACTATAAGTGTAGTTTTTCTCTTTTAACCTTCCTTCTGATCCTGAGTGTTGAACATAGAAAAAGCCATGTCCAGCAATTGGGTCACAGGTCTCTGGGACCCCATTTGTAGTTTTTTTCATTAAACATATTGGAGACACCCACATCCACCCACCAGATGCTAGTCCTGACAGCCAGGTATATACATAGACACACTGCCAAGCGCCCCTGGCAGCAGGGCAGATTACACATATCTCTTCTGCTCTGTACCTTAGCGTCCCTCTGGCTTTCTCACCTAGAGGTATGCCACAGTGTAGAAGGAAGTGTTCTGCTGCTGCCTTTCTGCTACAGTCACCATTCCTGCAGCTAACTTGTCTTCCCATGAGAGACCACACAGATACATTAGTGGAGACACAGATGTGCCTTGAGTTGTGGGGTCTCACTGAACACCCAGGTATCTTGGGCCTTGGCACTAGTATATTCTCTACCCAGGACACATTCCTTTGATCTTCTGATGTGTCACTCATGTCTCAGCTTAAATGACCCTGCTTCCCATAGACTTGTCCTAATGTCTGTTTCAGTCTTATTCTCACCTAAGGCTGTGTATGACAAGCCCGGATTGACTTTTATGTTTGTGGGCTGGCAGGGATTTAGCTGGGTCAGGGTAGACCTGGGTGGATTTGGCCCCAAGCCATATTTTGGATTCAGTTCATCTCATCGGCAGTTGCAGTCAGCTTTTGATAATACTGTTTGCACAGTAGTGGCAGAAGCACAGAGGAAAGGCCAGCCTTACAAAAGTGCTTCAGAAATCTGCTCCTATTGTATATGCTAGCATGTTTGGCCAAGGCAAACCTCTTGACCAAAGTCAGCAAGAAAGAACACACCCACGATATAAAGGCAACCATAGCTGTAGTCACTTCTGTGGGGAGTAAAGTGTGGACCAGGCTGAGTTGTGGCCCAGTAATTTCCCTATTATTTTTCTTTTTTATGAGAGCTAGTGGATACTCTTAAGTTTAATTGGTTGTTACTCAAGTTACTAATACTTGTTTAAGTTATTAGAACTGGCCATTATTTTTTTAAGCTGCTTGTGAGCGGGGATTCACTGCTAAATGCTGAGCATCTGCCTCGCCATGGTGGCCTTCATGCAGTAAGTTTTAAGTGCACCTGTGAATGAATGAACGAGTGAGTGAATGAGTAAATGAATGATTCTATTGGGAGGGGTACTAAGCTAAGTCTAAGTAAATATGTCCTGGAGAATAGGAGCTGGGTCTTGTGTTAAGTGCTGGACGAGGGTGAAACCATCATCACAATATGGCGACCTCTGTAGGCGGGAGTGGCAGGAGGTTGCAGTTGGAGCCATAGAGTCTTAAATTTAAGTAGGCCTTCTAGTAGGGAAGTGGAGAGAGAGTAAGACAGGAATCTGAAGCTCAGGGCCACCGTGTTCCAAATCTCTAGGGGAAGCTGTCCTGTCAGAGCTGCAGGGCCCCTGGGGCTGTGCAGTATAAAACCCTAGAGGCCTTTCTGGGGTCCCAGAAGATCCTGAGGGACCTTGTGTAATGTCAAGTTGTCCATGTCTCTGTCCTGGAAATATTATTTCAGGAGGAGGGTAGACCTTGAATGTCTTTCAGCAGAGGCATGCACAAGGTTGAAAATGAACAGGCGGCCTTTGGAGGTCCTTTTGTTTTAAGACACATGTTGGGAAGAGCAGGTCTGAAATGCCTCAGGCTTGAGACAAACTCAGGGAGCGTGAACTTGGCATATCTAGCAGGTTGGGAACTATAATATTTCCCTTATATTACTTGGATTATTTATTTTTATTTATTTATTTATTTATTTTTATGTCTTTTTGAGACAGGGTCTCACTATGCAGTTCAGGCTGGCCAGCACACTTTGTAGCTCAAGCTAGTCTTGAACTCACAACAATCCTCCTGCCTCAGCCTCCCAAGTGCTGGTATTACAGACCTGCGCCACCATGCCCGGCCTTACTTGTATTCTTTGAGGTCATACATTACTACCATATCACCAAACTGGTCTTAAATTTATGGCCTCCCTGCTTTGTCCCTCTAAGTAATTGGGATTATAGGCATGTGTAGGGTTTTATGTATAGGAAACCCCAAACATCTCTTGGCACAGAAATATTCAAGGCCCCGTGAGACAGCCGTGCCTACCCCCCAACCCAAGGCCCCTTATTTCCTCCACCTTTCCGGCCAAGGTGCTTTGGCTCAGGACTAGCTCTTCAGCCTGTGGGGAGCCACAGTGCCTACCCTGGCCCTGGCCCAATGTGACCCTCATCACATTCAGCAGAGGAGACCAAGACAGAGATGGAACCCCTTTTTGGAGACAGGAAGACAGGGAGGCAGGTCCTTTTCACAGCTTGACCAGCTCAGAAGCCCCTTTCTCTGGCTTCAGGTTACTTCTGCTACAGAAGAATGAGAATAAGGAGACTGCTCTGCCTCCCTCTTGTTATAAAGCCTATGTGAGAAGAAAAAATATGAAGGCCCTCACAGACTTTTTCAGAGTCTTATTATTAGGTACTAACTCACCTTCACTCTGGAAGAAAAGAAGGGAAAAGTCTGTACCAAGCCCTGTGGGAGGGGTCATTGCATTATCGTAATCTTTTTGGGCCTGGTCTTCAGGCCTGCTGTGAGGTTGAGGAGCCAGGTGTCCACAGGATGAAGTGACCAGTTCCGGCCCACACAGCCTCACCTTCTCCTTAGGCTTCTTGTTCTCCAGCATCCTTGGTGACTACTCATGTGCCATAGTGCTGGGCACCAGGAAAGAACAGAAACCAAGCCAAAGCCCTGTCCCCATGGGGTTTGCTTTTCATCATGAAATAAACACATGAGTGAGCAGGAAACGGGGAAAGGTGAAATGTAGAGAATTCTGTGTAAGGCCTGAGAATTATCTCAGGATCAATTCTCCCAAGATCTGCAGCCATCTGTAGTGGGTGTGGCCCCAGAGGCAGGGACCCCACCTGCATAGCTACAGGTTCTGCCTGACTTTTGGGGTAGGAAGGCTGGCTTTCTTGGGGGTGCCTGTTCCTCTGCTCTTCCTATCTCATAGCTCCCTGGAGACCTTTTTCCAAAACATCTCAGTAGGTTTTAATGAACAGAGGCTCCAATGTGACCTTCCTCCAGCAGCAGAGCAGCACCGGTTTCCATGGGCAGCCATCTGGACACTAGTATACCGAGCAGCTTTTTCCCTTAGCTTCTGGAATGTTCTAGAACTTTCAAACTGGAATGAGCTAACAGGGAGAGATTGGCCTGGGAAAGAGGGCCACTGGCCACCTCCAGTGATGACTTCTATTTTGGGTTCTTTTGTATGTGTGCTGGTAGAGATAGAACCCAAGGTTCATGAAAGGAAAACACACTGCCACTGAGCTGTGTCCCCAGCCCAAGAGTTCTATTTTAAAGACTGCAGTAGCCCATCTCCCCAGAGGCCAGAAGTATGCAGGACAGTATGATGCATAGAATTTCAAGAAAAAGGTTTCCTCAGGGAATATTCTCTCTTGCCTGTCCAGCTGTTTATATAAACAGCTCTGTGAACTTTCAGTGTATATTTACTCATTTGGGAGATGGATTCACATTATTCATTTTTAAAAAATTTTATTTCGTTTTTTTCTTTCCTTTATTTCTTTTGTTTATTCATTCATTTGTATCAGAAATCGAACTCATAACCTCATGCTTGACAGGCAGGCGCTCTGTTGCCAAGATACCCCTGACCCTTTCATTATTATTATTATTATTCTATTTGTTGTTATTATTATTTTAGGGAAGGGTTTACAGGGCATTCAGGGTCTCACTCACTGCTAGATCGGACTCATAGTGATCTGCTTGTTTACAACCTCCAAAGAAGAGCTGGGATTACAGGCCTGCACCACCATGCCCAGTCTCAACTGCCATCTCAGCAGGCCTAGGAATCAAACCTCTGGCCCCTACACCTGCTTGCAGGCTTTTTAATCTGCTGAGCTATTTGGCTGGTCATCTTAAAGAGAGAATTCTTTTGAAATAAGTTATTTCCAGAAAATGACATAAGAAGACTTGCACATAAAGAGATTCTAGTTGGGTGTAGTGGCTCACACTGTAATGCCAGCTCTTGGGAGGCTGAGGCAGGCGGATAGATTGCTGTGAGTCAGGGACAGCCTGGACTACATAGTGAGGCAAAGAGAGAGAGACTCTAGGCTTTAGGCAGCTCTGTCACGTCAGAATCTTGTCAGGCCACATGGTCTGAAGTGGGCCTGTGGGACAAGAAGCTGTGACTTCAGTGGTTTCCCAGAGCAGACATCCCAACCAGCTTCTTGGGAACCTCCCTGAGATGGTGTGTACAGTGGGACCCATAATGTCACCTCAGAGTACCACCTGGAGGTCCAGTGGTAGTGCTGGCACTCCTGGCTGCTGCTGATCCTGGAGCTGCTCTGGCCAGAGGCTCCACTGCCTTCTGGTCCCCCGGTTAAGCTGTGGTGCCCCACGCAAGCAGGCTTCTTGGGGAAGCAGGGATGTACATGTGCTGATCCTTTGTTCCAGAGACCTGCCTTCTTGAAGCCTGTGCCTTCATAAACCCTGCTCTACATCTCCCTGCTTGAGCATGGTCCCCTCCTACACAGGCCTCTTTTCACTGTGCCCCCGTGAGCTATCTGCTTAGGCTCTGAGGAGACCCCATACCATCCCCGTCTCCCTCTTTGCTGCCCCAAATGAATGGTTGACTGAGCCACTTCCTTTGCTCTTTGTTCTTAGGGTGGGATGGGGTGGAGGAAGGTTGAGAATGTGCATGAGGCCCAAGCGGCAGAAGCTGGGTCCTAGGGGGCCCTCAGACTGCTACATCATGCACATTGATAGCTAATGGTGTCACTGCCGGGTCAGTCCTGTCCCTCAACTCATGGTTTCCTGAGCACCTGGTACTAGCTGGGGCTAGGCAGGGACTTAGGGATGCAGCAAGGAGCAGGGCAGCAGTCCCCACTTTCCTAGGCCCCCTCTTGTAGACAGCGTTGGAACTGTGTGCAGAGGGTGTAGGTGAGAGAGAGACTGCCTGTGGTGTGATAAGTGAAGCTGTCAGACTGGGAAGGCCTGAGTGGGGTTCTCCAGGCATGGGGACTACTGAGTGGGTGAAATGTGGATGCAGAGAAGGCAGCTCTGTGTGGGAAGAGGGAATTCTGAAAAAGAAGGCCCTGTCCCTCCCAGAAATTCATTCCAGACCAGTGGCACTCAGAGCCTAATATGAAGAAAACCATTTGTCATCTTGACAGAGAATCCATTTTGGATTCTCACTAAGGTTTAAGTTTACCCTAGAGGCTAAATTTTCCCTGGGGGTCTCTAGTTATTCAGCTGTAATGAGAAGCAGCATTGTTGTGTGTGTTTTAGAGGATGCCAGTGCCCTGCCTGCCCATCTTCTTGTCCTTCTGGAGTGCACTCCCCCCTGGCCCGGGGCCTTCTCCCTCCGTGCAGCGGCTCCTGGGGACCCCTAACACCAGTGTGTGCAGTACCCACATGCTGCTGGCCCATGAAGGAGTGGAATTCACTTTTTAAAAACATATTTTGGGGATACACCCATTGTCCCTGAGTGAGATGTACTTCCATTTATGAATCCAAAACCAAACTTCTCAATTTAGCAGTTTAGGGGTAACAGTTCCCACTGGGTTTAGCAGCCATAGAACTCTGCAGATGTACTTCATTTCAGATAAAAAATATGTGCTGCTCACACACCCAAGTGCTTTGAAGCTGCTATCTGAGTGAATTTTTAAATTTCATTTGAAGAAATGTCTAGTGTCCTTTCTGGGAAAAGGTTGGGCTTTCAGCATGTAAATAAGCTGAGTGCTTCAGGATGGATTTTGAATCACAGAGTAAGATGGGAAAAAATTGTCCTGAAGTTTTTAAACTTTGCTTTATTACAAATCTCTATTGTAAAGTAGAAATAATGTCATCTCTGTAAGCAAGATGAGGCTGTGGGTGTGCCTGCATGAAGGACAGTGTCACAGGAAGGACAGGAGAGGGTTCCCAGCCTGGCTGTGTATCCATGTCAATTGGAGTGTGTGCACACCCAGTGCCCTGTGCCCGTGTTGTCCTATGAGCCTTGTTCCCTGCTAGCACAATACCACCTGTTCATCCTGAACTTCTTGCCCACACTGACTCCTGGCTCCCCAATGTTTGTGGGGTTTGGCAGCATCTCTGTTGGATTCTGGTCCTACATTTGGGAGCTGAGTGCAGGCAGTGGGGCCTTGGCTGAGCACACTTGATACCTGGGCCTGCGGTCGCCAAGCGCCTTCCAGACCTCTGAGCCATGATGGGGATGGAATGGAGCAGCAAAGGCAGGGCCTGGACTCCTGAAGAACTGTCCAGAGACAGGTGAGCCCTTGACATGAGTGCCACATGCGTGCAGCTAGCTGTCCAAGGGCCAGCGTAACTCTGTGAAGAACGCTATTGGCCTTTTCCGTCTCTACTCCTAGGCTTGTCCGTGGAGCATGTTTTCTAGTTCCACCCCGTCCCCTCAGAAGGGGTGTAGACAGAGACCTGCTGTGTGTGCCTGCAAGAAGGTTTTACTGCAAACACTGAAGAAAAGAAGCACTGTCCTGCACATAAGGTCACCAAACCTGAGCTGACCTGGATCCTTATCACACGTTCTTCGGGTTACCATTTTGGGTGGCATTGGTAATTCTCTGATCCTCTTTGTAGCAGGTCTGGGTTCTTCGGGGGCCACCCCAAGGAGGAGCAGCTGTAAACACACATCATCACAAAGCCTGTCCCTCTGTCCCCATGGCATGGCTGGGCAAGGCTGCCAGTGGGGCAAAGTAATGCCGCAGCACAGAACTCTTCCCCAGTCCAGTCTGCTTATGGCCAAGGCTAGGATTAGAAACCTTACTGTGTCCCTGCGACAGCCACCATCTGGTCCAGCTGCACTTCTGCATGTAGCTTCTTCTCAGAAGCCTAGAGCTGCAGCCCCATGGCTGCTGGACTACACATGGGGGAGGCACATGTCACAGGCCTACTCTTCAGGAGAGCAGCCTCTGGGCACTGGAGGATCCTGGAGTCCACATTAGTTTTGAGACCAACATGGTCTGGATCATTTGATTCACCTCATTGGACACATATGGCAGCTTTCACATGACTAAGTGTTTACGAAGGACCCAAGTGCCACTGCACTGGCCGGTCATGGTAGAGGGGATGTGTAGGGGACTTTGAAAATGACCTGTTTGTCCTGTCCCTGTCCCAGTAGTGTAGACAGGCCTTAGATGTTGGAAGAAGCCCTTAGGGGAGCCTGGGTGACTGACCACTGCCCACCACACCTCCTGTTGAGCACACTGGAGCTCAGCACTGGTGACCATGCGTGAACTTTCTATGGCTGTGGTGGTGGTGAGTCCTTAGGGTGCTACCATTAGCTCTGAAGAAACACAGAAACTTATTTCATCAGGCAAGGAGGTGTGTTGTAACTTGGAGAGCCTGGGAAATTAATATTGAATTCTAGTCTGTTAGGCCATCATGTTGAAAAAAATCTAAAATTGCCCTCCCCACATTTTTCAGTGACCCCCCTCCATCCATTATACTCCTCCTGAGTCAAGCTTTTCTTCTTTTAGGGCCAGATATTAAAAAAGAGATTCTTCAGGATAGGTATGGTGACACATCCTTATAATCCCAGTTGGAGGGACAAAGCAAGGAGGTCGTAAGTTTGAGGCCAGTTTGGTGATGTGGATGTGATGTAGGACCTCTAAATAATCCAAATAATATAAGGGAAATATTATAGCTCCCAACCTGCTAGATGTCTGATAGGCCCAGTTTGTGTTCCCCAAAATTGAAGAATGAATTCTAAGAAACAACAGGGATTAAGAGTAAGAAATGCTTATGGAGGGAAAGAGAGCTTCTAAGAGAGCCAGAAGGGGACCC
>PVKA01031382.1:0-26324 GCA_004027165.1 Ctenomys sociabilis | reverse complement strand
TATCCATCCATCCATCCATCTATCCATCATCCATCCATCCATCCATCATACATATATAATCAATTGATCATTATCCATCCATCCATCCATCTATCCATCATCCATCCATCCATCCATCATACATATATAATCAATTGATCATTATCCATCCATCCATCCATCTATTCATCATCCATCCATCCATCATCCATCCATCCATCCATCATCCATCCACCAATCCATCATCTATCCATCCATCCATCCATCCATCAGGGTATAATCGGCTCCTCAAAAATAAGTCTGGAGTTGCTCAGTTGCTGCAAAAGGTTTATGGGGGCAGGTGTCTTTGGAGACCCTTGTGGAGAGGTGAGTGTCAGGACAGGACATGGGAGAAGCTGGCCCATGAATAGCTGCAGATTAGACCCAGTACAGCTGAAATGGTGTCTTCCTGGGATCTCAACAAAGCTGCCACAGGCTTGGGTTCCCATTTCCCACAGTCCTATGACAGCCACCCATGGTCTGTGGAGCACCTTTGGGAGCAAGAGAACCCTGAGTCCAATGCTCCCTGGGGCTGAGAGTGATTCCCAACCAGGGGACATCCTGGGCCCTCTACAGCCATATGACAGCAGCTGGTGGTGGAGCCCAAGGAGGGACAAGCACCTGGGGCTGCTCTTTACTGCAGACTGCTGAGCACCCATGGGAGCCACAGAGAACAGAAAGGGCTTCACTGCCCTTCCTTGCCCATACTGCAGGGCTGAGCTGCAGACAAGCAGCCAGCTGAGGAAGCAGAGGAAGGAAGCACACTGCAGGGTGAAGCTGCACGTATGCACACACACATGCGCGCAGGGTGGGGTGGGGGACTAGCTGGGACACTGAGGAGGAGGAGACAGGGCCAGCCAGCCGGCCAAGCAGGTCACACCCCTGCGGGCCTGGCACAGCTGCAGCTGCACAAACATTGGCGTGGCTGAGCTGAGTCCAGAGATCTCTTTCTTGTCTATGCAGCTAAATCCCTAGAAAATCTCATGCAGCCCACAGCTTCAGATCTCAGCAAAGACCGCTGGCTGCTGGCCCTCCTCGCTCACACTCCTGTCTGCTGATTCTGCCCTTGTCCTGCTGCCTGCGTGCGTGGCCTCTCCCTGAGCACACATCTGTTCCCTGGAATTTCCTCTTCCTACCTTAGGGAGAGTTCCCGCTTTCAGCCCCTGGCTCTGTGCTCGTGGCGGCCTGCAGCTGGCCACAGCCTGCCCTTGGCCCGAGCCCTGTCAGCACAGCTGGGTCCCAGGCTTCACCCTGAGCTTCTCTCCCCTCCAGCCACTTTGCCTCTTGCTGTTCCTCAAACGTGGCTGGGACAATCTCACCCCAGGGCTTTTGCCCTGCTGCTCCCTCTAGGAGGTCCAGGCCCCGCTTGGCGTGGCCCCCTGCCTTCCGGGACTTGCAATTGCCTCCCCTCATTCCCCCCCCCCCCCCGGTCACTCTGTGCCCCTCCTTTCCTGCTGTGCACCCATGAGGTACCACGCATCTTTCCTGTTAAAGCAAAAGCTTAACTGAGGGGAGGTGGTGCCAGACAGCTCAGCCCTGCTTTATTCCAAGTATCAGGATTCGGCTTCGAGTCCCAGTACCAATACCCTGTCCTATTTCCCATATCAAGAACATGACCTGGAGCACGGCAGGGTTATAATATTCAGTGAACAGCTTGGCCTGATTGCCTAAACCTCCACCCAAAGCAGCTCTTGGCAGCCCCCCGAGACAGCTCCTTCCCTGGGGGGCCTCCCCATGGCCCTGCTCCCTGCCTCTAGACCTCCAGCGTCATCATGGAGACACCCAGGCTGCTTTGGTTATTGTGTAGCTGCCTCTGTGAAGGGCTCCGTGCTGGGCTTGGAAGAGGTGAAACCCAGACCCTGTGGGCTTGGCTGTGGATGGGGTTGCAGGCCCCTCCTCTGTCCTTGCAACCACCCTGCTTTGTGGAGGAGCAGGCCGAGGCAGGGAGCTGGGCTGCGAAGGCCACGCTATCTCTGATCACTGGAAGTCTGAGCCCTGTGGGCAGAGGCAGAGGCAGAGAAAGGGGATGCAGTCCCTGCCGGGCTGGCTCTTCCTCCCAGCTTCCTGGAGGCCAGTGCTAAGAGCAGAGCAGGTCATGGAAACCGGGAGGGGAGAGCACACTGTCCTGGGTCAAGAGGGCCAGCCCTGCCTGTGATGGTGACCGTGTCCCGGGGAGACAGACTCCGCCTTCACCCGAGGTTTGTACAATCCAAAAAGCGGTCCCATGTGCATGGCATGACACAGGAAGTGCGGTTGTGTTCTGGTGGCTTCCTCTCGTGCGATACAAGTGTGAGCCTCCAGCTAACCCCTCCTGAGAGCGGCTTGGACATCTAAGCAGAGACACGAGGGCCCCCTGGGCTGGAGGGGGTCCTGGGCTGCATTTGCAGAGTTCACTTGTTAACAAGGCGGGGCAGTAGCCAAGAAGCATTTTACAAAGATGAGCACCAGTTTTCTTAAAGTTTTATTCTCAGAGCCTGTGGGATTAATCTCCCCTCCTTGTCTGATACCCTATAAAACAGAACTGAAGTAAGGTACAAGTGCAGGTTTGGAAGTGGTTTGGTGGGCAAGGGACAGGGGAGGTGACTGGAACTGGTGACCCCTGATGGAGGTGGGCTGCCTCCCCCACTACACCAGCATGGATTTTGCACTCCCATTTCCAGGAGGCCAGCAGGTCAACATGGCTAAGGGCCACGGGTGCCTGCGGGCCAAGGGTGACCTGCAGTCTGGTTGCTATGAGAGACCTTGCAGCAGGGAGACCGTGCTTTTCCTGGCCCCAGAATCATGCCAGCTCCAGAACTAGGGACCTGATGTGACTGAGGACAAATGTGAGGTTCCCTGGAGGAGGCATCCAGGGGAGACCAAGAGATTGGCCAAGGTGGCAGCTGAAGACTCCGGGCCTGAGGGTCCCTGCAGAGGTGGCTTTGGAGGGGTGGCTGGTGGCTTGGCCCCTGACAGCAGAGGGGGTTGCCTGCTGCTGCCCCCCACTTCCTTCACTCTGCTGTCCATGCCGTAAGTGTCATGAGCAGCACTTCAGAGTCCTCAAGATTTCCACCAGGTGCCTACAAGGGCCAAACGGCCTCAGGCCCTCCCCTTCCTCAATGGTGACAGAGCCTTTCGTCACCAGCTCCGGCACTGTCCTGCACTGCTTGGCACCTGGAAAGCTACAGCACCACAGAGACCTTTGCAGCCTGTGGCATTCAGACTCGGATTCTACAGGATTCGCACGCAAGCCCGGGGGCCACGGCTGCCAGTTCTGTTGGGGGCTGGTCCTCCGAGACGAGAGTGGCCTGGCCTTGCACGACAGACAAGACAGTGAGGGCCAGACAGTGCGATGTGCCTAGAACAATACGGGAATCACAGAGCGAGTAAGAAAACAGTCCCCAGATGCGCCAGCCAGGTTTCCAGGCGGGACAATATTTTCCTTTATTATAAAAGCAATAATTAAAGCAATCCACACAATATTGTAAAATCTATCTCACTGAGACTGTTGCTCTCTAAAAATAGCAGAAAGGGGTCTTTAGCAGTGAATCAGTCCACTTAACTGCACTTATGTGGGGAAACTAGGCTGATTTCATGCACTTTAAGACGGGTTGTGATCTTATTTATGTACTTGAAATGTTTTCAGCTTCCTATTATACATAAAGTATTGTATATGGCCTAAGTATAATAGCTTTACCAAATTGTCTACATTAATCTCCTGAATGAATGCAAACATGATAGCCACAAGTGGAGAAAAGAGCATGCAGAACAGCGTTAGAAATAAAAAGAAAAAAGACAATTTAAATTTTGCACCATTTCAGGCAGATGATTTGGGGTTGTGTGCGACGCTCTGACCGGGGCTCCCTCCACCAGCCCGTACGTCTGAGCTTACTGTGCAGGAGAGTTACTTCCTAGAGTGAATTTTTATTAGACCAGACATAAATGTGTGTTTGGCTCTCTGTGCACAAAAAATTAGTTTCCTATGTATTAGAACGTAACATTTTGTTCTCCTTCATTTTCATTTTACTGAGATGATTTTCATCAAGAGGAAGTGTCAGAATCCTCCAGTACAACCAGTTGCTATTTTTCCTGCCATTGCAGGTTTTCTTGGGTGCCCAGTATTCATTACTTTTATCACCCCAGCTTTCCTGTCATGCTTGGACCATCTAAGTTGAGGAAGGACGATTTCCGCCCTATAAAGTTTTAGTCAATCACAACCGCCACGCTCCGCGGGTCGGCCCTTCTCAGTTTGGGCTTGGGTTGATTTCTTCTACAAATATTGACTGTGAGCCGAGTGAGGCTTCACTGGTTCGATGACCTAGTGAAACATTTTGAGCAAGTTCTTGAGGGATTGAAGAGGAGAAAAAAGAGAGTGCAGATACAGGTAGGAGAGAGAAAGAGAGCGAGAGCCAGACTGCAGGAGGCGGAAGGTCTTTAGGGCCAGAAGTATCCTGTCTCGTTACCCTTTTCTAGTTGCTGGGACAAATACCCGACACCAAAAACGAGGGAAGGAAAAGCTCGTTTAGCTCACGTTACTGGAGGGCTCAGTCTATGCTCAGCTAGCTCCAAAGCAGAGGGCAGCAGCTCACGGTGGCGGCAAAGAGCAGAGAGCAAACTGGAGGAGCAGCAGCGAGGGCTGCAGAGAGCGCGCCCGTCCCTCTCACGCTGCACGCAGGCTCTCCGCCCCAGCTGGGCGCAGTACTCGCACCCACAATCCCAGTGGATCATGAGTCCATCACAGACTCTAGAAGTCCCTCCATGACTGCGCGAGGCTTTGTGGGGACACAAGCCACAACATAGCCAGTGCAGGCTCACACGGGAGTCTGCGGGGGTGGCCACCGTGCCCTGAGCAGCGCCCTCGCCTGGCGGGCAGCTGCCACTGCGTGCTCTCCAGGGCTTCTGCCCGTCTGGGCGAACAGTCTCGTTCTTCTGCCTGGAACTTGAGCATCAAATCTCCTCATTCTCAGTCTTTGTCTCGCTCCTCTTAGGAGCACTCAGCTCCCCGTGGCTGAGTTCACTCACGCCGTGGCCACCTGTGCCGCTCCTTGCAACACCCACGGTGCTGGCATCTGCTGGGGCCGACTCAGAGCTCTGAAAGCTCCTGACCCTAAGGAAGTGGAGCAACTTGAAGCGGAGGTGCTTGCTCTACCAGCTCTGGTGAGGGTGACCCTGGCCGGCAAAACAAGGAGGAACATCCTGGGAATCATTTGCTACAGTGTCACTGTGGCTTTCTGATCCAAAACACACACCTGTGTTCCCCAGGACCCCATGCCTGCCTGTTGCTCAGCAGAACTTGGAGATTAAGCCAGGGTGAGGCTCTGTTCCAGTGAAGTCCTGACGTCCCCTCACACATTTGCCCTGAGTCTCTGTCGGGGTTTGCTGCCCGAGCCCGCTAACTGCAAAACTCATGGAACTGAACCCACGCATCTCATTCAAACCAACTTCATTCCCTTTGTCTCTCAGTGACACCCAGGCCAGCGTCACCTGGTCATTTCACCTCTCATCGGGATTCTGTGACAGAGTCCTCACGTCCCCACCCGCCTCTGTTTTCGTTCCTCACCTTCCTCCCCGCCCCTGGGTTGAGTCTTTTCCCATAGGGGAACAAAAGGATCTCTCCCAGAGTTCCCTGGGGGCTGCACTTATGCATAGATTGAAGAAAATAGCTGAAGAACAATGGTGAAGAAATGGACAGGTATTTTCAAAAGGGATGAAAACTGAGGTCCAAGAAGCTCAGCAAACTCACGAACAAGATGTGAAAAGAAATTAACTGAAAACCACTGCCATCTAATTGCATTTAACCACTGGTTTTAAATGTTTGAAAATCACCAGCTTTTCTCATCAGAATACGCTTTTATTTCATTTTTCTCTTTTCCCAGAATCTCAATGAAAATTTGCTCAACATAAAGAGCACCTGTGCCCTTGATTTCTAAATAAATAGTGATGTGCCTGGGATGCCGGGAGTAGTCTGCCTGCTGGCCAGACGCTTCAAGATGAGCAGAGGACAGGCAGCGCCCCAGAGGAAAATGCTGGTGGCGTGGTGGGACTGTGGGTCCGGGGCAGACGCGAGCTGTTCACTCTGCCCGTGGTCATTCGCCGTCCTAAGGTGACAAGCAATTCACAAACACTTTTGTGCTCACTTCCTAGCAGTGGAAGACGGCGTGCCGAGGCGCTGGGTGCCAACGCGCGCTGTGTGCACTTCTGCGTGTGCGTTGTGTCACACACCAAAAATAAGTCTGAAGGGGAGAATGTGGTGGCTCCCGCCCCACAGATAGAAAGACAGACCTGAGCTTGGGCGAGCTCTCCAGGGCTGTGGAAGAGAACACTGCACACCTGCCTTTGCATGGAAACCCTGGTCCGCGTGATTGCAGAGCCTCAGCTCGCCGCCAAGACCCAGCTGCATGGAGCTCCACCCATGGCTTCGCTCCTGGACCCACTCAGGACTATTTGGTTAAATTCCATGTGGCAAAATTTTAACAACAAGCATCCAGATTCAGAGCTGCTAATGGCTTCCCAGAGGAGCGCAACCCAGTGGACCCGCTGGACTCCCGCTCCACTTCCTTTTCACATTTTGTTCTTTGTTTTATGGGTCTCCCGTGTGAAACGCTGAACCTCCGTCCTGCCTCTCTTGGACCAGCACCAGGCAGCTCTTGAGGAGGGGCCAGTTTATTTCCTGACGGGAAGCAAGGCCGCCTTCTTGTCCTCTCTCATTTCCTTACTTGGAGGACTCCTGAGAAGCCGCGCTAATCCTCGTGCTTGCCCCGTCTCTGGGACAAAGGAGCTAGACAGACAGGCAGCATTTGTGGGAAGTCTGCTTATCCCAGCGTGCCAGCCCGACCAGTGAGGACTGGGATGGCGGCTTTTCCAGTACTCTTGCCACCCTTCCTAACATTCCCATGGCCAGCAGTCAGGGTCTCCCATGTAACCCTGACATATCAAAACCTGATCTCAGAAAAAGAAAGTGCCCCCTGTTAATTCAGATGGCCCAGGAAAATGTGTCACTATCATTTTCACTCTTTTAATTTGACCTTTTTTATCCCCAGGGAAAGTAGCCTGGCTCTCAGCTGGTTGGAGGAGCCATCTCACAGGAAGGTCACCCATGTGCTGCCTGGCAGAAGAGCCTGCGGGCTGCATTCGTAGACCCTGAAGGCGAGGGACGCAGAGACCACTCTCACGCCTTTGTCTTGAGTCTCAGTACACTTAGGAATTTGACCTGACCTTGTCAAGTTGCCTGGCTCAGGAGCCTGGAGTGGGGCCGAGAGCATGTGGTTGGGAAACTGACCTCCTGGCCCTGGGAGTCCCTTCAAGTAACAAATAAGAGGCAGATGGAAAGTAATTTCTCCTTAGAACAGCAAAATCTTGTGTGTGTACGTGGAAGAAACCCCCCTAGCTCCACTTTCCTCATATGTGAGTGGAAAGCAATCAGAATCCTCCATTTGAGAGTTAATGCCTGAATCTAAGTGGAGGTGTATTTTCGATACTGCCAGACCCTAATACTGCAGCCACGAGAACAGAATTCCATGGATATTTTAGGCAAACCCTTTATACATAAGTAGGGAGGCTGGGAATTTTAGAGGAAGGGCAGTGGGGTGCTTTAAAGGAGGTAGACATCTTTGGCCATTCACGTGCGTCACTGACCGCAGATAGGCTTGAGCAGTGCATGCTGGGAAATGGCTAAGGTAGAGCACCCTGGGAAACAGTGGAGACAGTGCCTCGCTCATACTCAGTAATTGTTCCTTCTTTTTTCTTTTAACATGCTATTCTTTTTGGTTGAATTGCAAAAGAGGATGAGTTGGTGGGCTGTAGGGGAACGTGGGAGATGTCCCTCAGAGCACAGAGCTTCCCTGAGACTGCCTTGAGGGCCACATCAGACCTGTGTACGCACCGTTGCCAGACTCCCTGGGCAGGGAGGGCTCAGTGCCTCCATCTGATTTATGTGTTGGGACCCTAATCACCTCAGCAGCAAGATGCTACTCTAAATGCTCTCCAGGAGCAATTGATCATCAAAACTTGCCCTTATTGCTGATGAGGGAACGGGGGCCCAGACTGGTTGTCTGGCTTCCCTAAGCACAGGGCTGGTGGGTAGGAAGCTGGGGGTTAAGCCATCCGGTCATGGCCGCCTCTGCCCTCAGGGCACTTCTACCCACTTTTCCCACACCCACCAGAAGAAAATTGTATTTTCTGTGCTCGCTCACAAAGAGCCAGCTGATCCTCTTGGGTTTACTTTTAGTAGATGAGCCACGTAAGCCAGGTTACACGCAGGAAGGAGGCCAAGCTCTGAGGGAATCCCCACGGATGAACCAGCTCACAGGCTGAACTGCTGATCCAGGAAAAGGGCCGCTGCTGTGGTAGAATGTCCCAATGTCTGTCTCCGGCCTGGAGCTTGTTGTAGCTTTGCCTGCTGCCCCCAAGGCCTTGCTCAGCCACAGATGGGCTTCCTGGGGGTGGCTGAGTTAGGGTGTGCAGTGCTGGGATTAAGGGCCTGTGATTACTGGGCTGATTCTCTCGTTGGTTTGGCATAGCGCTGGGTGTGCACAATGGGCAAGCCCACCCCAGGCCTGTGCTGCTCGGCCTGCAGCATGGTACCTGGGTGCACAGAAAGGGACAGAAAGATGGCGGGCCTGCTGCTGCCTGCTGCTGCCGCCTGCTGGAAGCTGGCAGCTGGCTTTCCCCTGCGGTGCTGCTCGCCACGCCGAGCAGCCTTGGTGCTAGCTGACTGCGACTGAAACCTCCACACTCTGGGGCCAACGAAACCTTTCCTCCTGTAACTTTGGGCTGGGGTATTTTGTCTCAGCAACGAGAAAAGGAACTAGGACAGGCCTCCTGGGCCTCCCTGCCTCCCTGCCCTAAGCCTCCCCCACTGTTCGTCAGCCTGGGTGCGCCTAGCTGGGGCACAAGGAGGTGAGATGCTGTGGGGCTCACCCCTGGGAGCAGCTCTAAGCCGTTGGTGCATGGGGGGTAGGGGCTCAGGCCCCAGATTCCTCTTTTGCTAACGTCACTCTTCTCTCATTGCTGAGAGGAAATACCCAACACCCTGAGTTAAGGGAGGAAAGGTTTATGTAACTTGCAGTTCGTGGAGGCTTCAGTCCATACTCACCTGGCCCCGAGGCTGGGCGGCAGAGTGCACGGGGCAACAGTGCAGGTGGCAGAAGCCGGCAAGCAACAAGAGCAGAATGAGGAGAAGGGAGCGCAAGCCATTTTCCTCCCTTATGTTGGAATCAGCTCCACCCCTGGGGAGTGTGGCCCTCATGCCACCTCTCTCTGCCCTCCTCTTGCACGGGATGAGGGTGTCCACAAAGCGCCATGCCCGGGCCGGCACCTTGGGGAGAGGTGAGTGTATCTGGATGCTGGCTGCAGGGAGAACAGGCGCCGGGCCATTTCCGGCGTAGGTTGGGGGTTCGGGACCAGGGATTTTCTTGCAGAAGTAGTACTGTGGTTTGTGATTTTTCTTTTCCGAGGAAAAAAAATCATCCTAAAACACTAACGACTCTAAAGATTATCATAATTTTATTTTACATTCCTCAACCCAGAGAGACTCGACTGCTGCTCCTCGAGCCTGTGCTCAGGGACGGCGTAGACTTGCAGGACGGCGGCCGGGCTGTGGGCCCTGCGCCCTCTTCCCTGCCTCTGACCCACAGCTTCCCACTTCCAAGCCTCTCTAATGTGGAGGAGGGTTAGGCAAGGAGCCAGTGTGACTGCTCAGGGGCTGCCCTGCACAGTCGCTGGTGAGCCTTAGTGACTGAGGTCAGACAGCGCTGGCAGGGTCCCCAGGGCCACGGCTCGCCCCAGCCAGGGGAGCCCAGGAGCACTGGCAGTGTCCAGAGACCAGAGCGCTCGTCCTCACCCGATCTCTCCTCATCGCGCTGGCCACGGCAGCATCTATGCTCAAGCACGACAGATGTGGGTGACAAATGCGAGCTTCTGGCACCACTAGGGACAGCAGACAGAGCCATGGAGCACTGTGCTCTCTCCTCCTCCTCCTGGTCGGGGTGTCACACACACAGTCTCCTTTCCCCAGCGGTCACTGAAAATGGATCCAAGAAAGTGTTTGCCGAAGAAGCTGGTGACCGTAGTTTTTTAAATTTAAAGATTTTATTCTTATGATTTAAGTAGATTTTTATTTATTTATTTTTATTTTATTTTATTTTATTTTTTTTGTCTTTTTGAGACAGGGTCTCACTATGCAGTTCAGGCTGGCCTTAAGCTCACTTTGTAGCTCAGGCTGGTCTCGAACTCATAATAATCCTCCTGCCTCAGCCTCCCGAGTGCTGGGATTACAGGCATGCACCACCACGCCCGGCTTTTAAGTAGATTTTTAAAAACCATGTTTGCAAAGTTTTGCTCTTCCTCTCATCAAAGGGCAAGTCTGTTTCTTTGCCCTTGAAGCCGAGCTGGTCGTACAGCCTGTGCTGGGCTGATGGGTTGCGAGTAGGCTGGGCAGGAACAAAGTCTGCAGAGGCCTCGTCCCTACAGGTTTGCGGCTGTTGCACCTGGCAGTGCGTGAGGATGATGGGGCCGGTTGGCGGGTGCTGGGTAGATGCCACCCCAGCCAGCCCGGGCCCCAGGGAGGCCCACTTGTCTGCCAGTGCGCGTAGCCAGCTGAGACGAGGCCAGGGGCCACCCAGCTGCTGACCCAAACCACCAGTCCATAGAGTTCTGAGGGAATGGACGAAGGCTGTTTTAGCTCACTGCATTCAGGGGTGGTTTGTTGCTCAGTAAGGCCTAAGGTGATGATGACAGAGTGACGTGAGCACAAGTCTGTCCTGGAACACGAACACGACAGCTTCTAATCTCTAGGCTCGTCTGAGGCTGTGCTTATGGTCCTAGTTAAACTCAACTTACCAAGGAGTGAGAAGGGAGAAAAGCAAATAGTACACTTGGTACAAGTGGGGGCTAGCAAGGTGCAGCCCTTCGTACGGTAAGAAGGTGGGAAAGCTGGGAGAGTTCGTGGCCGAGAGTCGTAACTAGGTGGTCCATCTCAATGCGCTGCGTGGATAGGACTTGTTGATGTGGCTCTAGCTGACATTTGAGCCATGAAGCACAGACCGGAGAACTCCGTTCCGCTGTGCAGATGAACTCAGGAAGCCAGGGCAGCCCAGAGGCCCCCAGGTGGGCTGGGACCAGGGGCCTGACACCTCCTGTCCACCTGGGACCCTTTTGGTTTCTCAACGGCCTGTGCAGAGAGAGGCAAAACCGGCTGTCTTCCTACTCATTAGCTGCCAATGGACACGTCTGGAGTCAGCTGCAGGGTGGTGGTCCTCCAGACTGCCAGATTCTCGGATTCAGCCCGGTCCCCTCCCTCCACCTCTTTGGCTCCTACAGCCCTAGAGTTCTCCTGCCACCCTAGTGTTCACCGCTGGCTGGGTCTGCCTGCCTGCATCCTGTGGCCTTCCTCCTTCTCCGAGTCAGCCTGCTGCGTGGGTCTCTGGAGTGGCTGAGGACCTGGCCAGCTCCGGTACGGCTTCCTCTTGAGGACAAGCTGCTCCCTTTGGACAGTGTCCCAGCCCTTGCTGTGTCCTTCTTGGGTCTCAAGCACTGCGCTGGCTGCTCCCAGGCTGTGTGTGCTGGACACTGTGGCCCACTGGGCCCTGGCCTCTTCTTCTTCCACAGGGGTCATCTGCCTCAGATCTGCCACTGTCCACACCCTGGGCAGGGAGCCACATTACTTGTGTGTCAATTTCATGCCTCGCTTTTGCCAATTCACTGATTTTTCAGGTTGCCCTATATGGAGGTTCCCAATATCATGGTTGTGAAACTTGGGTGTCTACAAATTAACCATTACTTGAGTCTGGCTCCCTTGTTCTCCCAGAGTAGCTCAGTCCCAGTCAACTGAAACCTGGAGTTGACCCCTCCGGTGAGTAGCTGCACCCAGAGGATGTCACCTCTTCTGGTCCCCACCCCTAACCAGCTCATTGGGGCAGGGCCCTCAGGATTTACAATGCAAACCAGGACACCTTGGGTATTAAAGAGAATGCTGTCGAAAAGTATGTCATGACGGGAGGGATGGATGGAGAGCAAGGCCACCTAGGTATATGCATCATTGTCATAGCTGGGAGGGATGCAGGGGCATGTTGGAGTCACTCTCTCACAGCTGACATGGACACCCAGCACCCACAATTTAGAGGAAAGGTTTATCTGAGCTCATGGATTTCGGAGGTTTCCATTCCAAGGTGACTGGCTCTGAGGCAGAAATGTCACGGGCGGAGGGGCATGGAGAAGTTGGTGGTGGTCAGGAAGCAGCGACAGAAGGTGGAGAGAGGAGGGAGATCTGGCTCTGGCCACACCCCAGGGGCCGCTTCCAACCAGCCCCGCCCCCCACCTGCGCCTTCGGTTACAGACTCATTGATGGGCGAACCCACTCATGAGCACAGCAACCCCCCCAAAGCCTCAGCTCTGACCTTGGGAGGCTTCAGGGAACATTCTAGAGCCAAACCACAGTAGGATGATGCCTTTTTGACTAAGTCAAGTGTGTGTTCGGTGCAATTCCCGTAACCTCAGTGTGCAAGTCTGCATCTCAGTAAGCATGCACACACCAGAGGGGCTGGGACCCTGTGGAAACAGAGTCCTCTCCATCCACCCAGAAAGCTCCTTCCTGCTCCCTCCCCCCAGCCTCCTGTCCTCACTCACCCCAGCATGGCCACAGCTCTGAATTCTGTCAGCACGAGATTGTTGTTGTTTTTCTTTAAATTCTATCAGCGCAGACAGAACTCATTTAAATGTTCAAGGATGTTTTCGATAGGCTGCTTGCATCCGTCTCTCACTCAGTTCTGTCACAATGATAGAGCACATTGGTGCCTACCTTTCCACTTGGGGAGTGTACTTCCCTTATTCTGTGTGTGAGGCCTTCGGTGCAGAGCCCAGCACACTCAGGAGCAGTGTGTGCTGCACGACCTAAGAGCAGACGGAGCAGGCCGCGGGCCGGTGCTGCTCGAACAGCCCATGCCCTTGCAGACCCCATGCCTCTTTCTCAGCCCATCCAGTTTGCCTCATCAGAACGGCTGCTCTGGGTTTAGGTTGCTGAGTGAGTCACTGCATAACCTCTCCATCCCCGTGCTTACGTTTACTTACCTCTGGCTGGAGGAGTACGCCAGCTGCTAGTCATGTCTGGGCCGGGAATGTATGTGGGGAGACTGGCTTGCTGTCAGAGCTCCGCCGACAGCTGTGGACCCGCTGCTTACACAGGCAGGCCTGAAACATGACCTCAGATGTGTAAGTCCTGCTCTGCAGCCAGCTGTCTCCCTCCAGGACAGTCTCTAGGGTGACGCAGACCTGGCCAGGTGGGAGCCAGCAGGAAATCACACAGAGCGAGTGTCCAGGTGATGCAGTGCCCCTTGGACTGGCACTGGGCTGGGGGGGGGGCTGGGGGTAGGAAGCTCCACAGGGAGCTTTGTGCAGGTCCTCGCCCCGTGTCTCTGGGCAGACCTAAAGCCAGCAAGACCAGCTGTACACAGAACCTAGCTGAGGACACCAGTCCTGGCTGTGAGCATGCCTGACAAAGCAGGATGGCCACAGGGAGGGGACACTGGTCTGCCTCAGCTCAGACGTACGAGGCACGGTCACAAGAGACGGTGGATTACAGCAAAAGACACATTTCCCTGAGTGTCCCTCAGAGCCCCCCTTCGCCCCAGCATACTTGCCTGTCATTCCAGCCACTTTCTGGAGCGGCTCTGGAAGCTCACTGCCAGCAATGTCTAGCTGCAGTCCGCGGCTGCCCCAGCTTCCTGGTCGTGTTGACCTGGGAAGAACCGGAAGTAGCAGCCAGTGTGTCTGCCAGGTGCTCTGACCAAGGGCGCAGCGCTGGGCTCTGTAAGCCTGTCTTTCTGTCGCACAGCGCTCCATAGCAGTGTTCACCATCTTCGACCACACGTCGTGGGGATGCGGGAAAGTGGGCCTCCAGAGCGGCTTCAGGGAGTGGCAAGGAGATGAGCTGCTCACAGCAAAGAGCGGCGTTCTGAGGATGCCTGCTGCCATGCGTCCATTGCTCTAATAAGCTCTCAAAACTTCAAAATTGACCATATTTTTTAAATCACACCTTATATGCAATGACAGCACCAGAGACAGGAGGCTCACGAGCAAGCTCTGTGCCGCTCACAGTGCTGCCGAAGCCTGGCGCTCCCTGGCAGGGCTCTTCCTGGCTTGCTGGTGGCTGTCCTTGCCTGCCGGTCCTCGCAGCAGAGACGTGACAGTGACGCACGCTCACTGACCTAATGAGTGGCCGTTAAAATTTAGGAAGCGACCACCGACAAAACTGAAGGGAGAAACAGACAGCAGGAAAACAATGGTCGGACACGCCGACTACCACTCTCACTACATGATAGGGCAATGAGACGAGCAACTTAAAAACAGGACTTGGGGCTGGGGCAATAGCTCAGCAGTCTAAGTGCTTGCTTGGCAAGCGCAAGGATCTGGGTTTGATTCCTGATACCATGTGCCATGCCAGCGCTGAACCCTGGGTGTGCTGTGTCAGCCACCAAAACCAGGTGTGGTGGTGCGCGGCTGTAACCTCGGCACTGGGGAGGCTGAGACGGGGGGGTCACCGTGAGTCCCGGCTGAGTAGTGAGACTCTGTACCAAACAAATAAATAAACAAATAAGTGACTAAAACATTTTAAAACAGGATTTAATAAGTGCAATGAATCAGCCACATCTAGCAAACACATGCAGGGCAGTCTGCCCGACCCTACCATCCTCCCAAGCGCCCATGGATATTGTCCACACTAGGCGTCTGCTAGGCCACAGACTAAGTCGCAACTGACTTGAAAAGAAAGATGAACGCAAAAGTATCTTTTTGATCATAACAAGATGAAATTAGAAACGAATGATAGAAGTAAAACGGTGAAACTCACAAATCTATGAAAATCGAACAATACCTTCTTAAATGGCCAAGGGATCAAAAGACAACAAAAGAAATTAAAAAATACCCAAACTAATTAACCTTCTCAACATCTCCCATTGTATAATTCATTATCAGCCTGCTGGGTAATGATAATCAGCAATTACTCCTTTTGCCGGTTAGACTCTCAGCTAAAACTTAACACAATATCTAACTCAGAATGGGTCAAAGGCCTAACGGTAGGACCCAAACACATAAAACTCTCAAGATAAAATATGAAATACAACCCCCAGGGTCTGGTTTGGCTTCTTGGCTATGACCTCAAGGATGAAAGCAAAATGAAACAGCAAGACAAACTGAGCTTTGCAGGAATTTTGAAAGCTGCCCATGAAAGACCGCGAGGAGAGTGGACCGGGCCTGGCACTTTGCGCCCACGGCCCAGAGCTCGCGAAGGCCATGGCGGGGCGCTGCCGGCCCTCAAAGCTTAGCAACGCGGTTTCAAAACAACCAAAGGTGAGCGCCACAGTTCAGTTCAAGGGCCCCAAGCTCAGTTCCCAGTAATGTGGGGAAGAAAAATCACAAGTGTCGCAAAGGTGTGGAGAAACTGGAGCTCTTGGGGCCATCAGAAGTGGTGCAATCACTACGGAAGACAGGATGGTGGGTGCTGAAAACTTAAGAATGGAGCTACCGAATGATCCAGCAATTCCACGTCTGGGCATTTGGCTGGAAAACCAAAAGCAGGGCCAGGAAGAGATTATTTACATACTGGTGGTCTTAGTGACACCGTCCAGCATAAGTACAACACGGAAACAACCCAAGGAGCCCTTCATGGGAAGATGATAAAGGATACGTAACAATAGAATATTTTCCGCCCTTAAAAAGGCAGGAATTCTTACGTAAGCTACAACACATTTGACCTTATATGGACTATAACATTGTTGATCCACCAAGTCAAGGGGGCATAATGCTCTGTGAAATTTTAATCCCAGAAGACACACATTGTCCCTCTTTGCTCATATGAGAAACCTAGGCAACTGAACCACAGAGACAGAACGTGGAGTGGTTTTAGGGGATGCAGTGAAGGACAAAAAGGTTATTGTAGGGATCTTTTGGTCTCGGCGATTGGTTCTACCTGGAGAGAAATGGGGCAGGAACAAGGAAAGACAGACAAGGAGACAGAAGCTGGACTGGGTGTCACTGGTCTGCCTGATGAGCGAGATGAATGCGATGCACAACAAAACGGTCCTTTATTTATACTTTTGCAAAGTTAGTAACACGTGATGCAAGGTTGCCTAGTGACAAATAGTTGACCTTAACCAGGCAGGATTTTTATCTCAGGACTAAGGTAGCTTGTTTGCTTTAGGCATTGAGGCTGATTCCACCTACACACATTTGATCAATTTCTTAGCTTCCTCAGTTCCCACCATGTTATTATTTAATGGGGACAGAGTTTGGGTTTTACTAAATTAAAAGAGCTATAGAGATAGGCTGATGATGAGAGTTGTACATTATGATTATATTTAATACCATTGAAGTGTAAGTTTGGAGACAGCAAGCCTTAAGGCCGTTTGATCCCAGGTCATTCAGAAAACATCTCGGCAACCCTTTGGAGTTCCAGCACACCCGCCATAGCATTCAGGGATGAGGACTTGTTTGCTGTGTCTACATTCACACTTGGCCTATTCTGGAAGTGAAAAATGTCCCCCATCTGGTAAGTAAAAGCATTCTCAAACATTGATACAGTGGACTGTGAAGGTGAGCAGCCTGTGCTGATTTGTTTTGTGGGAATGCCTCCCTCCATCCCCACTGGTCCATTGATCCAGCCAGCCAGCCAACCATCATCCATCCATCATCCATCCATCCATTGACCCATCCATCCATCCATCTATCCATCAACCATCCATCATTATCCATCCATCCATCATTATCCATCCATCCATCATCCATCCATCCATCCATCATCCATCCATCCATCCATCCATCCATCCATCCATTCATCCATTCATCCTTTCACCCATCCATCCACTATCCACATGCACCTGAGCTCATTGGGTGAAAAATAAAAAACAAACAAAGTCCAGCTTCCGGGGATGTAGGAATGGTACGGTGTATACAAGTCTGCTGTGTCTTTCAAGGCATCTGTTATTCACAGGAAATTTTGAAATATGATATATTTAAAAATTCATATTCATTGCCTTAGAGTGTTGGCTCAAGTCCCTCAAGCATTTGAAGAGCTGGATTAAGTGACATATTTTAGCAGTGTTTAGATGTCTTGAATAGTCAGAACCCAATGCCATAATGCTGCTATTTTAAAACATGTATCAAAGTTTGCTGAAGAACATCAACTGTGAGCAAATAGCTTGACTTTCCTCCACTTTTCATTTTCTTTACTGCTCCCACAGTGGGATCAGTGGGAAATTACTAAACGTGGAAACCACATCCAAATTCTTCAAACAAAGTGAAGAAATGCTTCCTAGAACTAAATCTAGCTGTTGAGTAGGTTTGAAGTCATTACAAAAATAATGCATGTTCTTTGGAAACATTTTAAACAAGACTATAAAACAGGACTGAAATCCCTCCTCGACATCACACTGTCCTGAGACAACCATTTGTCAGAGCTTCAAATGTTCCATTCAGCTTTTGCTACTCTGCATGCGCATGCATGCACACACACACACAGACGCACACACACACTCATACACATACAGACAGGAACACCAGATGTCAGATGAGGTCATTTGTCTTTGAAGATTCAAGGAAAACTGGCTGCAACCTCAGCCCACATGTGGTGGGAAATCGATGTTCTTCTGAAACAAAGTTTGTAAGGGTGGGAGAGGGCATGTGCTTCCTGATCCCTTCTGCTCTCAGATGCAGGTTTCCTCAAGTTAGGTCAGGGAAGGACTTCATTGTTATCCCAAATACACTGATTTTCTTCTTCCTCTTCAGGTTCAAGGGGTTGAATTGGTTACTCTGTAATTTATGGATCCTTATTATCACTTACTCATGGTAGACCTCCCTGTTCTTTTATCTGTCCATCGATCCATCCATCCACCCATCTACCCATTCATCCATTGATCCATCCAATCACTGATCCATCCATCCATCCACCCATCCATCTACCCATTCATCCATTGATCCATCCAATAACTGATCCATCCATCCATCCATCCACCCACCCACCCACACATTCATCCTTTTACCCATCCACCCATCCTCCATCTATTCTCTTCTCTCACTACATGTCTTTCCTATTTGCATTTTTAATTTACATAACCATCATGTATTAAATATGTCACAGCTTTACCCCCTGGGTTTCCACTAAATCTTCTCACCAAAACAGCATTTGGGGATCAGGGAACTTGCTGATTAGTGTATGTGATTAGCTGGATGTTTCCTGGTGTTTTGTGTTTTTACTCCTTTAAAAACTGAATTTTTCCATTGAGGTCTCTTCCCTCTAGGTTTCCCTCAAAAGCTCCATGCTTCCCTTCCACTAGGATGCATGTGTTGTGCTTGTGATTTGCACACCCCAAGTCTCACTCAGGCTCTGCTACACAGTGGCCCCTTCAGTCCCCTTGACCCTACTGAGAAGCAGTGGCAGGGGCCTGGAGAGCCCCCATCTGCTGCTCTATGTTCCAATCTCTGGCATTACTGGCAATTTCTGTCCTCACGTATGTTGATTCTGTTGCTTTTATTAAAGTGAGCAAGAGGCTATGCCCACATTCACATTTCCCTCCCACAGAGACGATGTGGGTACACCCTGCTCTTCTGAACACATTTTGAATGAGCAGAAAAGGAGTGCCATGCTCATGGCTTTCCGGTGGGATTCAGGGGCCATTATGAGCTAAAGTGTCATCACCACAGGTGGAAGGGGGTCAGGTCAGAATGCAAAAGTGGGTACAAAGTGGCATGATAGTGGCCCTTGTGGGGGGGCTGCGAACAGACCTTGTCCCAGCCTTGTGTCCAGGCAGAGCTGCCTTCCTGAGGTGCTGGCTCCTCCGCCCCACCCCCTCTTTTTAATCTCTGGCCCAGAAGAGACCAGCGTGTGACAGTTGGCCCCTCAGTCACAGGATAGGACTTACTGGGAAGACTGAGCAAAGGAAGGGGGAGCTTGGAGAATCCAGGATACTGTGTCAGGAGAGAGGCGGGTGGGGAGGGAGAGGGGGCAAGGGGGGACTTGGTGGCACTTTCCCAGCCGTGTGGCCCCAAGCCCACTGGCATGCCTCTCTCAGTGTCACTCGATGGTCCTTCTACCAATTTCTCTGCCACCAGGCCTCACCCACCCTGACCCAAACCTTGATACTGAAAATGTGAAAGGAGATGGAGGGAGGCTCCCCTGCTTCTCTGTGTCCCTGTTTCGAATGGCTAGCAGTAGACTGGAGGTTTGGAATGAGAACTGAACCGCTTGTGCCAACATGAGCCAGTTCACCCTCCCTTTGTCCCCACAAGAGAATGCTAATGAACAAATAACCTTACTATCTGCTTTCAGAGCTGCCTGCTAATCAGCTGGACTGAGGTAGCTGCCCACCTGGACAGCCAACTCGCTTATAATAGCAGTTCTCACCTCAAGATTTGCTTTTACCACGTCCACCCCAGCGAGCTACTCACAACTGCACGAAAGATGCTCAGCCCACTATGCCAGCTTCTTGCCTGCGTGGACCCACTTCTTGCCAAGACCGTGCACCTGGGGAACTCACCTCCAGCGACTGTCCTCCGAAGAGCCACCTTTCTGTGAGAGTCCTGGTGACCTGACCAAGTGGGATCAAATTTCTGCGGTGAATGTTTAAATTAAAAATCAAAAGAAGATTAAAGGACACATTGGATTATTTCTCCTAAAAATCCTCCCCTGTCTTCAAATCTCTTTCCCGTTGTTCTTGGCACTTTCTGAAGCAGGTCTAGAGCTCCTTTTGGTCTTCTCAAGGCTTCCTTGATATCCTAAATTGATTCAAAACATTTATGGAAATTTCCGTGGAATGGAAGTGCTGTGGTGTCCTCACCCACTGGCTCTGGGAGGTGACTCGGCCGGTTCCTCCCCAGAGTCAAAATGACCATGAAGAGAGAGGAAGAATGGGCAGCGAAAGACACTTGTGAAAGGGGCTTCCAGAGCTGTGGCAGAAGGGGCTGAGGCAGGCTGGCGCCACCATTGGAAGTCAGCCTGGCGATTCCTCAAAAACTAGAACCCGAGGCTCTGTGTGAGCCACACGTTCCCCTTCTTGGTGTCCTGCCACAAGAATTAAAGGCATCAAGCCACGGCAGAACATGCGCACTGCGTAGCAGCACAGTCAGCAATAGCTAAATCCTGGAAAGAGCCCCATCACCCATCAACCGAGGAGCGAACAGTCCAACAAGGTGTGGGCGTTTTGAGGCCCCGAGTACTACTCAGACACAAAGAAGGAGAAATGCGAGACATTTATAGCTAAAAGGCTGCACCCGATACTATACTCGAGGGAAACCATCTGACAAATGCATAAAATCACATCGTCTCTCTTGTGTGAGAAGCTGGAAGTGTAAGAAAGAACCAAATATAATAAACCCTGTAAAATGGGAAGTAATTGTTCAACAGGAAGGGGAATGTGAGGGGGTGGAAGGGAAAAGAAAAAAAAACCAAAAGGATAAAATGGAAACAAAGCTCATAAATGAGGGGAAAAGAGGTTAAAGAGAGGGGAGGGAGTGGGAGGAAGAGAGCTAAGATGTGTTAGGCACAGGCACAGAATTGTGCTGTGCGCCGATCGATCTAAATTATACTTATGAACTTAATGAAAATAATATTTAACAAAAAAGTGGCAAGAATAGCAGCGTAAGTGTATGTGAAGTAAGGAGTCTATTTGGAGGAAAATCATTAACAGTAGCCATTTTTTATTGTAACCTTCGATTTTTTTTTTTTTTTTTGCAGATTCTCAGTAACATTTTGATGAATTCAACAAAACAAGATTCTGAGCTTAAATCCTAGGTTCGTGCAACTGCATTCATCACCTCGCGGAGAGTGCCCCAGCATCGCTTTCCACCTGAGGATGCTTGCTTCGGTTGGCCGTGTGCTGAAGGCCTGGCCCGGCCTTCAGGGCTGTGGAGAGCTGGCGGAGGAAGCGGCCGCTGCACCTGCGCTCCTTAGGGGCGGGAATCCCCCCGCGCCTCCCCCTCTTTTCTCAGATGTCCTGAGGGGCAGCTTCGCCCTCCGCACAGCCCCTCCGGAAGCGCTGCCTCGTTACAGGCCCAGGACTGCCAATAACTGCGCCCGCGTAGACCTTTCCTCCTTCTCAGTGGGCTCTCTTGGTATTTGTTACAGCGATGGAAAGCTGTCCAGCATAAGGCCTGCCATCAGCGACTCAGCCATCGGTACTTGTGGCCAAAATACTCCCGCGGAAGGAAATAATGGCATTTCAAAGCGTCATTAGGAAAAGAAAAGCGCCAAGTGGAGTGGAGGCAGAGCGGCAGAGGGAGGCAGGTGGAACAGAACAGAGGGCACAGACACGAGCCCACCCATCGGCACCTCTCGCTCTCGACAAGTGGCCAGGATGCGCTCTGGTGAAAAAACGGCCTCTTTAATGATGGGGACATTCATGTCCACATGCAGAAGACCTATTTCTTGCCCCATACAAAAATCATTTAAAATTGGACCGAAGACCTAAATGGAACACTGGAAACTTTGAAGGTGCTAGAGAAAGCACAGAGGGAAGGCTGGAGGCCACAGACGCACAGACTCGTGGGCTGAGACTCCAGCAGCACAAGGACGGGGAGCAAAGCCCAACCACGGGGCTCGTCAAATCACATAGCACAGGAAGACCGGAAGGCGGACAGTGACAAGGGCGGAGGCCGGGGGGGGGGGGGGCACGTTCGCCAGCTGCCTCCCAACAGAGGGCTGACATCTAGAATATGTGCAGAGCTAAAGAAAAAAAATCCCGAGAAGCAAACGCATAAGTCACCCAGCCAATAAATGGGCCAATGCACTTACCAGACCCTTCCCGAAAGAAGTGCCACAAATCCCTAATAATAAATAAAAACCGCTCAACACCTTTAGCCGCCAGGAAATTTAAATCAGCCTACACTGCAAGTCTGTTTCACCTTATCAGGATGGATTTTAATCAAGAATACAAAACACTGTTTGTAGAATAAACTAATACAGACACCATAGAAATGAGTATGGACATTTATAAAAAAAAAACTACCTAAAAACAGAGCTCTATTAGTCCGCGGTGCACGCCCCAAAGGTTGGAGGCGACACGCTGCAGTGGCACCTGCTCACCCACGTTTACTCTGGCACAGTTCGTAAGAACCGAAGGCTGCAGCAGCCCAGGCCCCAGTCTACCCGCGAGCAGAAGACGAAGCGCGTGGAGGAGCTCAGCTGCAAAGAGGGATGACGCCACGCTAGCCGCAGGAAGGTGGGCGGGGAAGAGGCCGCCAGGCGCCGCCTGTGCCCTCACGTATGGGGAGCCCAAACACGCATGCGCACACGCATGCAGGGACTCAAGAGAGAGGGGACAGAAAGGAGGAGGGACAAGCGAAGAAGGGGAGCGCAGAATCCGGGACGAAGGAGTAAATGAGAGGTAAAAGTAACCAAGCCCGCTCCGTGCGTGTGTGAGTGCTCCGAAACGGAGCCCGCTTTTCCCTGGGTAACTCCTGTGCCCTAATACCAGCGGAGAGGGTACCCCACCCTCCCTCACCTGGACTCAGAAATATCCCGGGCTGGCTCCTGGAGCTCGAGGGATGCAGATGTTGGTAGAACTTGGCCCATGCATGGAGAAGCCAAAGGCCAGGGCGTGGCCACTCAGCTTGCTCACAGCAGAGCGGCTACCTCCCTGGGGACCCGTGAGGGCGCGGGAGGCCAGGGAGTATCTGTGTTTCTTCTGGACCCCACAGCAGTGAGCCTTCTTCTGACTTACTCTGCCCTGCCTCAGCCCTAGAGGGGCCCTGAGGCTGTGGGAAGTGGACCAGAAGAGTGAAGAGAAGACACAGGAAGAAATTAATCCAAATGTCCAAGCCTCGGACCTGTCTGGGGAAAGGGAGATGCTTTAACTCAGATGAAGCTTTGACTTTTCAGCATTACTCTGCTGCCTTGAACTTTTTAAAGCCTAAAAAGAGAATCTATCCCTTTATTACGTGCAGTGATTTGGAAAGCAATGGAGTTTTATCCAAGATTCATTACACACAGGGGGGAAGAAGAGGCCAGGGTTTGGGGAAGGGCTTACAGTTAAGAAGAAATTTGATTTAGTTTTCATCATATCAAAAGCCCTCTCTGTAAAGTGGTTTACTGAGACCAGAGGGAAAAAAAGAAAATTTGTGAACAATGACCGTTTCTTGCCGCCCTTCGGGTTGGGCTGGGTCCCGGGGGACATTTGCCTGCAGACTTCTGTGTGGGCCAGTGATGCCTCCTTCACTTTCCTCATCAGTGATAACCTCTGACCGCAGAGGTTATCACTTAACTTAACTTAGAGGAGCAGGGGAGGCTAAGCTGGGCTCCCAGCTTTTGGAGATTTCAGTGCACAGTTGGCTGGTTCAGAGGCAGGAACAGGATAGTGGGAGGGCCTGGGCAGAGGCCACTGCGGTCAGAGGCAGGAGCCAGAGCCAGAGCCACGCCCGTCCAGATCACATCCCTGATGAGACCCAAGCCCCGTGTCCTCATGGCAAGCTAGCTGTCATACCTCCACCATCTAGTCACCTTCTAGACCACGAGACTTAGGGCTCATTTCAGATCCAAGTAACATCCTGTCCCCTGGCTCCCCAAAGGCATGTACACTGTGCTATGCGAATGCAGTCCATCTCTAAGTTTCCAGAGTGTTAGCAATTCCGTCACTGCTGGGAGGTCCGAGTCCAAAGGGCTCTACCAGCCCTGTTCCTGTGGAACTGCGCACTGTAGTCTTCACGGGCTCTCGGGGTGGCCTTTCTCATTGCTTGTAGGTTTTCTCAGCTGACATTCCACATTTTGGGGCTTTTTTTAGTGTTAATTAAAGTTAATGATTTTTGGCCAATGACTGCCTCCTGTGCTCCAAGTTTGCAGGTGCTTTCTTTCTGGAAAAAAAAAGAAAAAAGAAAACTTTTGAAATAGGCTTTCTGCTCCTGATACCCACTGTAAACCTGGCTGAAGGCAATCAGAAGCACCCGTACCACAGTATGAACAGGGGGATGCCTTGAAATTTTCTCCATCAGATAGGTTAGTGCGCTTCCCTGAGTCTTGGTCTCCTACAGGTCTCAACAGAGAAGCAAAATGAAGGCAACGTGCTGTGAGAGCCTCACACACGGGCTGGGTTCAGCTGCCAGGGCCCTGCTTGCTCCCAGCTGACGCCCTCCCAGCCTGGCCCTCGCTGTCCACATTCTTATCAGCACCAACCGTCAAGCCTGGCCTGCAGCACTCCAGGGATTCTCTAGCCGGCATTTCCAAAACTCTCCAAAACCCTCCCACAGGCCTGTTCCAAGGGCTCTGAACTACACAGTCAGCTCTAGTCCTGCCAGCTGCCCCACTCCTTGTATCAGAATCTCTCCTGGGCACTGTCCCTGTTGCCGAGACACAACACCCACACCCCAACAGACGCAACTTGGGGGACAGCTCTATTTGGGGTATGGCTGCAATCGTTGGCTGATGGGCTGCAGGGCAGAACCAGTATGGTGCAAGAGCTAGGCAGAGCAGAGACCTCACAGCAGTGGCCAGGAAGCAGAGATTAAAGGGTACACCTGGAGGGGAGCTACACCTTCCAGGTCAACCCCCTGCACAAGCCCCATGCCCTGCCAGCAGGCGAGCGGTAACACCCTCCTGACTCCATGGAGCTTTTAGGGGTGGTTCCACGCAGACCATATCATTAGAGAATACCCCTTACAGTTAGTGAATGCATTTAACCCTTCGATTATTTTTGTGCCTCTTGTGAGTGTCCTTAGAGGGGCTGCTGTGGCTGCCCTGGCGTCTGGACTCTAAGCAAAATGGTTATCTTTCGAGGTCATCTTGACCCTGGGGAGGCCATGGTGGCATAGTGCCGGATGCAAAGAGTCAGTAGGCAAGGGTGACAGGGACGTCCTCAGACCTTGCCCTTCCACCGGGTGGCGCTTGACAGCGGAACTGCTGAACTTTTACATTGCACCTCGTACACAGCCCCACTAGGGAGGCCTTTCAGAGCTGCTTCCGGGTGTGGCGAGAACAACTGGACAGGATGGGAGCGAGGGCGGGCACTGTGTCCACCAGGAGAAGGGGAAGCTTTCCTCAAGTTGATCAGGGTTGATTACCAGGAGACCACAGCACATGGAATGGCAAAGCCATCGAACAAGTCTCTTCATATTCCTTAAAGGTCGGGGCCAGAAAGAAAAAGATGCTCCTGCCATTACAGCTCCCATTTATCCCTTTACTGGACGCAGCAGGCATCGGACACAACTGAAAAGTAAAAGACTAAAAAAAGATGCAGATTGTCATTAACAGTAGAGAAGATAGTTTCCTTGTGAAATTAAAGGGCCGAGTGTGCTCTTATCCTAAAGGGTGAGTTCAGCGACGGGCTCAGGCGTGGGCCAACGGTAGCAAAGGCAGCGGCGCCCAAAGGAGGCACCTGGCGAGCCTCGAGGGCTGGTGCTGAGCTCACTCGCCTAAAGTCAGGGCCTCGGGAATCGGCAGAAACGAAAGCTGTTTAGAGAGGAGAGCAGCGGACTGCGTTGAAGGGTATAAAGCGTTCCTTAGACCAATACAGTGAGAGATGTAGGCTGCGTAGACTGCACTTTGAGACAGGAAGACTCAAATTCTCCCTCAAATTAAAGGTTTTAATAAGGCCTGTAATGGATGCGGGAAGCTGATTCTAAAATTCGTGTGAAAGAGCAAACGGCCCCAGTGGCCTGACTATTTCAAAGGAGTGGAAGGAGCCACCCAATGCCGTGGTCAGGTACGAGCACTAGCATGGAAACGGGGTGAGGGGTGGGGTGCGGGTTCCTCCGCCAGGAAGCGCGAGCGTTCAACAGGACAGAGGTGAGTCCTGAGAAGGGGACACACGCATGAGCACGCGCACACAGAGTATGAGTTTTGACTGGGTCAGTGCAGAAGGGATGGAAGTTCAGAAAATAAAGATTTTAATGTAAAAAACATTAATTTGAAAGCTTTTAGGAAATACTGCATGAAAATATTATGATAAAATAAAAATGAAATAAAGGTGTTTTCAGGCCAAAACTGGAAGAATTAGTTCTCAGTAGATCCACACAAAAAAGAAATGTTGAAATGAGTTTGTCCAGTAGAAGGCATGAAATCCCACCTGGGAACTGCAGGTATGCAGGGAGCCATGGAGGACAGACAGGGGAGCTGGGCAGAGGCGCAAACCAGTCGGTTCCGTGCATTCTGGGAGTAAGGACACATTCTCTTTGCCTGTCTCCGGGGTCTTCGCTGCTGTTCTCAGGGAGCACGTCTGTGTTGGGCCTTAATGTTTGATTCCTTAAGTTATAGCTTCACATCAAAGTCTATGGACTGAAGAGGGCAGTCCTGAGGGAGAGTGAGGGGAGGGGAAGGGGAGGGGAGAAGGGGAAGGGAAGGGGAGGGCAGGGGAGAA
>PVKA01031381.1:0-26326 GCA_004027165.1 Ctenomys sociabilis | reverse complement strand
TATATATATATATATATATATATATATATATATAATTTCTTTCTATCTAATGTTTGTCTTGTTGTTACGGGGTTTCGCTGTGTAGTCCAGGCTGCCCTTGATGTCACAGTGAACTTTCTGCCACAGGCTACCAGACACTTATTTGTGTCACAGGCTTGTGCCACCATTCTCAACCCATTATCCATGTCTTTTTGACATCAAAGACCTGGACTTTTATAGGAGACATATGAAATGCATGCTGATAATAAAACACAATCAACAATGACAAGAAAACTAGCTTTCACTCTGTTATTTTTAATTTTTTAAAAAATACTATTTGCATGTAACATGCTCAGTTTGCACATTTGCAGCTGGCATTCTTACTTGGTTCTTACTTCTCAAAATTTAGGCAGAATGATTTAACTGAAAACAGCTTTGGGGAAACTAGCCTTCAACAGCAAGGCCAGTGAGAGAAAATGTGAGAGAAAATGGCAGTGGGTCATTAAACGCAGCCAGAGGGAGCTGAATTAACTCCTCCTTGATGAGAGCTCTGACTTGCGATTTCCTCAGAAGAAAAGTTAATTACCACAATCTCATTCGAACATGTTCAGATTTAAGTGAACTCAGCGGTGTCAGTGTCTACTCAGCTATGTGTGATTATCACCTATTTTTATAACTCGCTCTGTTACCAAGGATGATTTCCAAGCCATAAATCCAAGGAAGCCGGGGGAGGTGCACGCGTGCTAAGTGCCGAAGCAGCAGCCGCTCGAGCAAGGCAATGCAGGGCTTTGCAGTCCTGAGAGGGCCGGGCCTGGCTCTGGAACTCCAAGGTGTGACACCTCATTGTGGACGATGCCGTATTAGGGTGCCACTGGGTGCCTGCAGCACGCGGACTCCTGAGCTCACGCAGCAGCCCGGCTGCACACAGCCGGACACGCGCAGAGAGCCTCAGATGGGGGACGGCTGGAGGTGGTGGCTGCTGGCAGTGGAAACTTGAGAAACATGGTCCAGTGGCCAAGGGAGATGAGCGCTGTGTTCTTCACTCAAGTTACTGAAAAATAATCAGTCGAATTCATGGGAATACCTTATGTTTCATTAATGACATGGAGAGCAGAAGCAAGACAGATTAATTTATCTGTTCCGCCTAGCAGTACACGGGTTACCCAGCCACAGTTATCCCTAAGCTTAATTGTGAACTTCACTGAAAATTAGAAGGAGAAAATCATAGTGATGTTAAATTAAAAAAAAAAAATACAGGGCTGGTGAGATAGCTCAGCAGTCTAAGTGCCTGCCTGGTAAGCACAAGGACCCAGGGTTCAATCCCAGATACCACATCCTGTGTAGGCCCTGGAATCCTGGGCATGTCATGGATCTTGATGGGGTAGTGCACACCCGTAATCCCAGCACTGGGGAGGCTCAGACAGGAAGATCTCTAAGAGTCCAAGTTTCATAGTGTGACCCTGAACCAAATAAATAAAAGATTAAACACACCACCCAGGTGCTTCACACCCTTGCCTGGAGAGGTGACCATGAACCCATGGGGACATGTCACTGAGGGAGGGTGCAGAGAGGAGGATGGCAGTGAGGCCTTAGCTGGACACAGTAGTGACACAAGGGACACAAAGTAACTCCAAGAGCTGGTGGTTCATTTTGGTAGTTAGGCTTTGCATAGGTACCAAATACAGATTGACAGATTACATGATTGCTATGTTGTCATATTAGCAATTAATTCCTAACACATTTGGAGCATTTCTCCTTTCTAATGTATTTGTTTTAAAATCTTGGGTTTTTAAAAAAAAATCTCTTTCCACATTTGACATGTTATCATGTTTGTGAGGACACAGGGCCACCCCTCAGCCTCAAAGCCACATCTGGTTGCAAAGAAGGGCTCTGTCCTAAGGAAGGCAAAGAAAGGTGAAAAGAACATAGTGAGGAGAGAGAAATGCAGTCACTGGGATCTCCGGCAGTGGTGTGCTCCGCCCCGCCAAACCTCTCCTGCGTGGTCGTGGGCCTGGACTGACGTGGCCCTCCTGGGGATCACAGGTCACAGCCCGGTGGCCAAGAGCCCTGCTTGCCCTGAGTCACCGAGGACTCTCATAAGCATAGCGGAAGCCAGCCGCGCCCCATCCCTGCAGCCCCCTCTGGTGTGCCGTGGGGACCCTACCTCCTGGAGCAACTGCGGCCCAGTCCCCTCGTCCTGCGAAGCTGCTGCAGAGGCTCGGACATGCCACGAGTATGAAATGGACCTGAAAAGCTCAGTACTCTCCTGCTGCTCTGAAAACGTCAATTCATTTGCAGGAGGAGTGAATATTCAGCTTGTCAAAAAGAACTAAAAGCACTTAACCTAGGCGGAGAGATCCTAGGCGAGTTCCGGGATGGAGGTATTGCTTGCATATGAATCATGTGTAGCCGCATGAGTCAATATAAAAAAGAGATACAGAGAACGATCAAGACATTCTTTGAAAAAATTAAAAAGGAAAATTTGAATACCAAATAGTAAACATAAATTAAAGCCACACTTATTAAAATCATTCAAAATTACTTAGAAAAATAATCAGCTACTACGCAGGAAAAGTGCAAATGGCCACGATTGCATGAGTGCAGCACAAGGCTTTGCTCTGTCCTGGAAATAGCACTTCAGCCTCCGTTAGAAGACGGGGAGCACTGTGATGAGGCGAACGGGGGGCTCCTATGTGGATTAAAGATGCTCACAGATGCAGGTGGCAACCGGAGCAAGAAGAATTAAGTTTGTAATGCGTTTAATGCTGAAATGTAAAAGTTAAACCAAAAGGTATAATTAAAGAAATGTTCATGTAATAGTAAAATATAATTTAAAAACCCTGCAGTATGAGTAAATGTATGTTATAGGAGTAATCATAGACTTTTTGACTTAGTTAAGGAAATTATTGATATTTTTAAAAAATAGGGAGAACTAAAAGCAAAGCAGAGTTGAAACATAACATAGAAACAGAGGAGAGAAAAAAATGAAAACATTAGTGAAATTTCATGTCGTAGAATGTGATGAGGACAGGACAGAAGAGAGCAGTGTGCTGGGATTGACGCTGTCACGATTACATGATTGCAGGCAGCAAGTTTGTAAGAGGAATACAAGTGTTTCAACCAAAGCATTTCACATGTTGGTGCTGTGCGTGTCAGCAGCCCTGCAAAATGAGGACAGTGAGCTGCTTCGGTCTCGAGCTGAGGAGTTGCATACCGGTGTGCTCTTTTAAAAGAGGTTTAGCAGTGTAACACAGTAAACTTTGATAACCAAATTGTGTTCCAGGAAATGACCACCTAAAATAAATTGGTTGTACAAAAGTAATCTTCCAGGCTTCCTTCTTAACCACGGGAGGACAGTGGAGTCACCTGGGAAGCCTGACAAATTGTTGGAGCCTGCATTTCTGACGGTTGGCTGAGCCCTCCGCATGGGCCTGCACGCCCTCTCGTGTGGACTCATTCGGGGTCAAGGCTGAGAGCGGCTCATCTGAAGATGTGCTCCGAGGGGTCTCAGTGTGGCAGCGTGGGTCCAGTGTGAACTGCATCCTGGGAGAGTGGCTGGCGTGGTTAGGGGTGAGCACGCCGAAGGTGTGTCCTGGAACACCATGAACCCTGAAAGCGTAAGCAGCACATGGCTGAAAACTGATGCCAGTGATTTAATATCCACGCTAAGAAACAAGATTCTCATCTAGTAACGTAGCCTCCTTCCTGCTCGCCTGCCTCCCTGCGAGCAGTCAGTGGCCCGTACGTTTCCTCTCATGGTTTCTATTACTCATGCATGTTTATCTGCTTAGCAGCACAGAAGCTCTTTGCCTAGAGTGGTTCTCAGCAGACAGCCATTAATATAAAGAAGACCTGCTGCCTTGAGAAAGTTTTTTATTATTAAAGTTCATAATTTCACAAGAGCCTGTCACTTAAAAAAAACTGAACAGCTAGTTTTCAAAACCATCCTGAGTGAACAGCTGAATGCATAGTCTTGAGATGTCGATGGCCATGAAGCAAGTGCTCATGGGACTGGGGCTCACCCAGGAGCTCTGCTCCCATGAGACCCAGTTGGCTTGTTCTTAAGAATGTGCAGAAATTCTTTTATCTGAATTTGGGGAACACACATGTTGAAATCCCCAGGTCTTGCTCTCTCTACTTTGTTTCCATAGCTTTCTTATTTAAGTTCAAAAACTGAGCAACAATGGATCATTATAAATATTGCACTTTTCCAGTGTTAGTGCCAAAGTTTGCCCGAGGTTGCAGTCCTACTGATCCTCCTGTCTCAGCCTCCCTAGAGCTGGGACTACAGGTGTGTACCACTGTGTCCAGTTTCAGTGGCAGGCTCAACAACCAGGGCCAGTACTGCATGTGGTACCCAGGGATCGAAACCAGGTCCTTGCGCTTGCCAGGCAGGTGCTTAGCCCATGAACTACCTCCCCAAGCCCAATCTTTTATATTTCAATGTGAAATTGAAACAACCTTTCTTTGCCAGACACTTAAAACAGGATTAACTCAACGTCTGTTTCTGATTCTGCCCCCAGAACTGGGGATGGGCTCCTACCACTAGCTCGGCTGTGCAGCTGTGGCCTGGCAGTGCTGGCGCCTGCGTCTGTGTGGTGGGGTGAAGGGGTCTACCGTACTAAATATAATGCACTATTTTGTATTCTACATGTACTGAAAAAATTACTCTTCTCAGTTCTGAGTTCCATCCAGCAAGGCAAAGGATAAAAGCTACAACAAAGCTACACTTTTAGTACCAGTTTCAGCCTTTCCAGCAGTTAGACTGCACTGACTCTGCAGGCAACGTGCCGGCTCAGTCCTGAGCAACGGGTGCCTGGTGTTCTCGTCACAGCAAAAGTGCCGCATGGTGGGAAGACCAGGCTGACTGTAGCTGCTCGGGCTGAGTCCGGAGCACGAAGGCGCTCACCGGGGCTCTGGCCAGCTTGCAGCAGCTATTTTCGTCCTTGTCACATTTGCACTGCTTACCTGACAGTCTCTTGAACGCCTCAGGGCTGAGGTGCTGGCTGCCACATGCGACCCCAACGTTCTCTATTCCCTAAGTGTCCACCCCAAACTCCTTTCTGTTTCATTCTAAGGTAATAGAAATTATTCACAGAACGTGCTAATAAAAAGGAAAAGGATCAGCTCTCCGCAGCAGTTCCACTGTAGGGAAACAGGACTCTGACAAGGGTGGGGCAGAAGGACACGGGGATTGCTTGAAATTCGAATGCCACACAGAAAATAAAGAAATAAATGTCAGCTGAGAAACGAAACCTACAATGTAGAGTGGCAGCAGCACAAAGTTTTAAAGGGTGGCTTACAGGTCCCTGGGGCCAGGGCGTGACCGTGTGGTGCCACTGTTGTAGGCACCTGTCCTTCACTCCTACTCAAGGTTGTGGGAGACTGGGATAATCTACCTGAGTCCTAGCGTCAGAACAGCTGGGCAGCTGTCAGGGAAAACAGAAAGAACCTGCACTGGGACTAGATTTTTGCACTCCGCCCTTACTGCTATCTCCCTCCCTGTTTATTCTTAATGTGACTTTAGACTTCTGTCTACCATTTGCAACAGGCAAATGTTCCAGGAGCAGATAATCATTTGATTTTGGTCAGGTTGTCACCAGCTAGCACGGGTCGCTGTCCACGTGAACTGGAAACCATAATATGAGCTACTCGCAAACCAAAGCAGAAGTTCAGCACGCAGCGGGAGCCATGGAGGCGGCCTGAGCCAGGGAAAGTGAGCGTCACTGGACCGCTGTGTCCTGGCAGCAAGATTCCTCGCAGGCTGCGCGGTCTGCTGTTTGCAGGAAAGTGAAAGGGGCGAGGGGCCTCCCATGCTGGGTCTCAGGTGTGGACTGAGTGTGCATCCTTTGCCGCGTGGGGACTAAGGACAGCTCCTCAGCCTGCCACCACCGGGAAACCCACAGCCAGCCAGGGGGCCACATGACGCCCTGGTAAAGTCCTAGGCAGGTGTTTTGCTTCTCTCTGGTCTTGGCCCTCTCTCTGGAGCTGTGACCTGTGCCTTTAGGTGCTTTTCTCTGGGAAGAGGCAGTGGAGTCCTCGTTGGTTGCGCTGCACTGCCCGGCCATCCCCAGGAAGGAGCCTGCGCGGTGGTCCAGGCCGCAGAGGAGCAGTTGGCTGCTCCAGACAGAGAAAGACCTTGCGGGGGGTGAACCCCACTGTCCCAGCCAGGAACATTCCAGTACTCACGGCCTTCCCCTACAGCTGGAGGGGTGCTCAGCAAAGAGCAGAGCAAGAGGCCCTCGCAAGGAGGTCTCAGGGCACGCTTTGCAGGGAGACCTAGAGCCCAGGGACGGTCTCCTCTGCTTTGCTTGCTCAGCGCATCCGTGGGCCCCCACATGCTCTTCTCTTTCGGTTATCACACCTGCCACGCCTGGCAGTTAGTTCCTGTGGCAGATGGGTGCTCCTGTGAGGCACAGCTTCGCCCCTTTCTACCTCTGTTCTCCTCCACTGCCTCCTTTCCATCCTCTTCCTTAGCTGTGAAAAAATTTCCCCCGTTTCCTACCACTTCCCGTGTTTTGCGGCTTAAATCCGTTGTTTAAATCCTTCATAGTTCAGGCTTCTGATATGAAAGACAATGCTCAATTTTGGCCTCTGAGCTGCGTCAGCATCACTGTGTCAAAAGTCATCTATTTCCTTTCCAATGACACTATCTCCTTCCAGGCTGGGCGATGCTCCACTGTGGGCGTGGAGGTGCTTCCTTCTCCCTGCCGGGCCGTGGCACCTCCTGCCTCAGGCTGAGTGGTTCTGAGCAGCGCCGCTGTGCACTCTGCCTTGTGACCCCAAGGCCACAAGGGCAGCTGACTGGCTCCCCCCCAAATCTCAGCACTGTGCTTGTTTGCCTCACACTGCCACCTTAATCCTGCCGTGTCCCCCACAAAATAAAGAGGGTAGAAGTGGAGACAAACTGAGCATTTAAAAACTACTCAGCAGCAGCAATTTCAGGATTTTAACTTTCATTCTGTAGGTTACTAGCACTTTCTTTAAAAGTGACCAGAATCTAATTAGAATAAACAGTAACTGAATAAGTCATATAAGTAGAGATGACACCCTTGGTAATACTGAGTTCCTGATTTGCTGCCCTTTCAGATTGTTGCTTCAGTTTGTACGATTTACTCTTGGTACTGGGAGCTTAGAAACCTCTCCTTGCGTTCGCTCCCTGGCTGTGTTGAGTTTAGTCTCAGAAACTCACAAAGATGTGGCTCAGGTCAGCGGTCCTCCTGACTCAACCTCTCACTGCAACATGTACTTCTTAAACAATCTTAATGCTCTAAGTGCTGTTCATCAAGATACATTTACTTGTGTATTTATTCATCATTCAGGGCTGGCCAGATAGCACAGCAGATTAAAGCACTGAGACATGAATGAGACTGGGCATGCTCGGGAGGCTGAAAACAGGAGGATCACTACTTCTCATCTGTGTAGTGAGACCCTGTAAACCCTGTACTAAATACATTTAAAAATCGGCAGTATTCGTCATTCAGTATTCAGCATAAGGCTTTCTTTGCAGGCTCCAAATAGAAATGCGTTGGGTGTGGAGAGCCATTCTCCAAGGCCTGGCTCTGGCCTCAGCCCTGTTGGCTGCTGCTTCTAAGGCTAACATGTGGAGCTCACTACACTGGAACATTTTTTGAAGGGAAAATAATACTAAATATGACAAATGGGCTTGAACATTTGTTTGCATCCTTACTTATTCATTTGCCATAGAACACTTTTAAATCAAGTCCGTGAATGTGCACTGTTTCCTTGATGAAAGGTGCTGCTTCCCAGGCCTCACAACAGCACAGCTTAAACACTTCAATCAACACGATGGGTTTTGCTGAAAGTGTTTAACACGTGTGTCTAGCACTGATGCCACAGCTGAACAAAGACTCTCGCATCCCACTCTGTCCACATCAGGATGCGCACTTCTAGAGGAGGCTTGCTGGGACTCCAGCTTAGCCCCACAGTGTTCACGTCACTCAGTGCCACTGCGTGCTCTCACCCTGCTCAGGCCGCACAAGCGGAGGTCCGGGTTTGCTGGCTCTGGCCTTCATGCTGGGGCTGCTGTCCTCGGCAGCCCTTCTGCTCCACTGTTCAGCAAGATCTTCCACACCTGCTGAGGTTACTGGGCCTCCCGAGGCAGGGCCATTTTTTACCACACACAGAACCTCCAGTAGCTGGAGCAAACGATAAGGTCAGGAGACAGAGCATGCCAAGTTTATCTGCACACTCTCATGGCCTGTGGTGATTCGTTTTAGGAGTCAAATTGACTGGATTACAGAAACACACAGCAGCCTGCAGAAGCACTGCTCAGGGACGCGTCCACTGGGTGCTTCCAGAGGACAGAATGCGACCTCAGTGGCTGGGGGTGGGGAGCAGCAGGGTCCACCTTCAGGGTGGGTGAACAGCTGTGTGCCTGCTGGGCTTCAGAGCTAACATAACTGGGAACGGGGGTGTGTGCCTGCTGCCCAGAGTCCGCGCTGTGCTCTTCCCCTCATCCTGGGCAGCAGAGCTGCAGGCTTCCCAGCCTGTGGACTCAAGGATGGGAACCAACACCCTCTTCAGCTCTCAGCCTTCGGTCTGGGACTGAAAGCTGCATTATAGTGTTTCCTACTCTGGCCTAAGGGCTTGGACACAACCACGCGAGCAGCCAGTTCTAATAAATCCCTGTTCTTCATCTACGGAATGACCTACAAGGAAGGATTTTATTTTAAATGTATTTGGTTCAGGGTCTCACTACACAGCTCAGACTCATAGTGATGCTCCAGTTTTCAGCCCCTCAGCACTGGGATTGCAAGCCTGTGCCACCACACCTGTCTAATTTGCTGTCTCAGTGTGCCCAGGGGCAGGGTCAGCACTGCAAGCCGGAGGTCGAAGCCCAGACCCTGCACCAGCCTGAGCAGGCGTTTTAGTCCACTGAGCTATGTGGCCGGCCCTTTAGCTCACATTTTGAAGGCATTTTGAGAGAAAAAAATCATTTTGTAAAACACTTCAACATTAGTCCATGGGAACATGTTGCTTATCTTCACTGGCTTAACAGGAGTACGAGACAGCAGAGTGCCGTGGTGCATGCCTGTCACCCAGCACTCCGGAGGCTGAGGCAGGAGGCTGGTTGTGGGCTCAAGGCCAGCCTGGGCCACAGAGAGCACTCAGCACCTGCCTGCGCTGCTCAGCTAGAGCCTCTCTGGTGTGAGATGAAATGATCGTGAGAAATAGGTTGTGACGTGCTCGCCTGAGAAGCGGTGCTCCTGCTTCTTTCTGCCACTGATGCAACAGTGATGCACCGTGAAGTGGACGACGCCCTCAACAACATGGACTTTCTCATGTAAGGGACACAGGTGAGCTGTCATTAGCAGGCAAGCCCTGTTGCTGTTTCGGTATCAGCACGCACGCATGAGCACACAGACTGAAAGGTGCGGGCGGGCCCCGCAGTGGGGGCTGGGAGGCTGGCTCCCCTGAGGGGCCGTCCTGTGCCCAGCCTCTGAGGGCTGAGGTGCACACACAGAACGCAGGCCTCCCATCCCCGCCGCCTGTGGAGGTGGCAGGGGGTGCGTGTTCACGCGGTGGTACATAAGGTATGCGAGGGCTCCCAGCACGGAGCGCACGGGGCAACCAGCTCTTTTCCGCTTCCGGGCAGAGTGGTGAGCGGCTTCGCCTCCGCCATGCCCGCTGCCGTCCAGGTGCTGCCTGGGAGCCCTCAGGCTGCGGGCTGACCAGCCAGACCAACCTCGCTTTGCCTGCTTTAAGCTGCAGGGTCAGCTCCGGGTCCAGTGGTGAGGACAGTGGGGAGACGCTGCTACTCTGGTGCACTGGCAGTGGGGGATGGGCTTGGAGGAGCAGGGACAACTGATGTGGTAAACACATTGCAGCTGTAGCCTCATTTTTAAACTTTTAAAAACTGAATTAAACATTATTACCACCGCTTATCAAGTGAGAAAAATGCAGAGGTGTAGAGCAAGTTGGTGAGACGCTGCTCCAGATGCGAGAGCCTGCGTGCAGGTCTGCAGCCACTCTGACGGAGCTCACGTCTCCACTTACAATGGACTTGCATCCCGTCAAGCTGCGGGGGTCCACCGGCTGCCCCAGCTCTCTCCCTGCCATCTGTCTGCTCTGTTCCTTCCTTGGGGTGTGTTGCTCGCAGCCCTGGAGTCCAGGAGAAGCAGCAAGGACAGGGGCAGCAGACAGCGAGACCTGCTCAAGGCCAAGCATGGGCACCCGTGAGTGGGCCTGCTTTGAGTATCAGTGGCGTCTTACCTCCCAGCGACCATGGGGCAGCCAGCATCCTTGAAACGGTGTTCCGTTCTGAAAAAGCAGAACCATGACCCTGGAAGAGGGTGCTCTGGGCGGCCTGGAGGTGCACAGAGTGACTCGAGGTCTTTCTTTATAAACTGTAACTTGAGTTAATTTCTCATAGTTATAACACGGAAAGTTGCTCACAGTCACAGGCACGCCGACTTCAAAGCCACAGCCAGGCCACGAAGGGCATTCGAAGCTTGGAGTCCTAGGTTTTTTCTTTTTCCCTTTATATGAACTTTATGTGGTTCTTTAGTCATAACTTTGAAATCTATGGACCACAAGAAAGGCCTATTTGTTCCTAACAGACCCAATTTAAAATGTGGATTAAATAATAGTATTTCTTCAAAGAAACGCTATTTAGAGAAGCAGAATTTGTAGTGAGCTCCAGGTCCAAGCTTACACAACAATGGTCCTTCCTTCCTTCCTTCCTTCCTTCCTTCCTTCCTTCCTTCCTTCCTTCCTTCCTTTTCATTCAAGTTCACCAGCTCAGGGGCTTCTTGTACTTCTTATGTTTCTCTAGACACTACAGAAAGGGCAGAAAGGAAAATGGCAAATGGCTCATATTCTCAGGCAGCTTAGACTTGAATAAAAAAAGACATTAAAGAGCAATAATTAACTATTAAATAGAATATTACCTGAACAAAAAACAGGAAAGTGACTTAGAAAATGACCAGATCAGGCACTAGCCTGAGATACCACTAATGAGGGAGAAGGTTCTCTTTGAGAGTGAAAGCACAGGGTCTAGGCATGAGCTATGATATGTGTATGCTGGCTGGACAGAGGGTGTGCAGCCTGAAGCCCACAACTTTTGGAGGACTTAAAAGCAAACAAAGCCGGGCATGGTGGCGCATGCCTGTAATCCCAGCATTTGAGAGGCTGAGGCAGGAGGATTGTTGTGAGTTTGAGACCAACCTGACCTACAAAGTGAGCTTAAGGCCAGCCTGAACTGCATAGTGAAAAAAATGTGGTAGCTGTAAAGGCATTCACCCAAGGAGCAGAGGCCCAGAAGTACCTGAAGGGCAGGCAGTCTTCGCGATTCCAGGAGGCACAAGGAGCATCTAGGCTGTCCTCTCCACAGAATGTGGAAGTGACAGAAGGCACCCGTGGGGGATGTATTGCTTTCATTTTTTAACAAAAGAAGATGGATTTTCTTGGCCAAGTGAAAGCCGCCCCCAATGAGATCATCGGCCAGGCTACACCATGTGGTGGCTGAGTGGTGCTGTAGTGGAAATGCCCCTGCCCCCTGGCTGGTGTGCTGCATTTCTGAGAGTCGCCCAGGTAACATGCCTGCAGCAGTTCTGTCACTTCTATTTCATAGAAATGGGTGGTACTGAAAGAACCAATCAAAGAGAAGAATCTTCCCTTCCTGCCTAAAACACCCATGAAAATCTGCCTGAGCTTCCAGGCCCTGAGGTTTCTTTCTTGAGGTCAGTTGCCCATCATTGTAAACAAATTTGCCTCCAAATCCTGGTTTCATTCTGGTGTTCTTGCTTGCCATACCGATATAAGGATAATCACAGAAGGAAGAAAATCATTATTGTACAAACAGTAAAATCCATCTGCTGACTGAAGCTGAGGGTGAGCTGTTCATTAAGGAACCACAGTTGGAGGCCTGAAGCCCTGAAGAATGAGCTGGAAAGAAGCAGGCACTTGGGGCCATCCATCTCTACATGCTGGACAGACAGGCAGAAAAAATGTAAAGTGATTGCACATGCAAGTCGTTTCCTCAAGGGAGATGAAGTGTCAGAAGTAAGAATTAGCAATTGGAAAGCCCATATGATTTCAAGATATTGTCAAGCAAAGGAAAAACAGCCAGCCAAAGGCTTGAGAAACCCGCCTTCCTGGAGAGGTCATAGTCTGTCCAGGTGCTCGTCTCTCCCCAAGGAAGTGGGCCGGTGACCCCATTGTCCTGGTAGTGACATGAGAGGAGATAATGGGAAGCAGGGCTTGAGAGGTCAGAGCACCTCCGACACCCTCCAGGGGCTTCAGGTCATCATGCCCAGGAAGGCGCTCAGGACAGGCACAGAGTGAGGAGAGTGCGCCCACCACAGGGGCTGGCACAGAGCTCTGTGGGCAGATGTGGAGCTGTGCGGGGTCAGAGTCTGAGCCACTCACGCCCACAGAAGTGCGTAACTGCAGCAGACTTCCGTACCCACTCTCATCGGTTACATTGCCTCAGGATCTCAAAAAAATTGCTCCTAACTCAGTCTACCCCATGTCCCCAGAGAGATTTGATCTTCTAGTAGAACAAGAGTGTGGCCTCATCGAAACTCTGGACGTTGCAACTGATGTGGGTCAGATCTAATGCTGAATGGAGGACAGACACACAGCACCTCAGGCAAGGCTGCTGGCGAAGTGAGGACACACACCTGACTCAGAATGGTTTTTCTGGGAAGAACTGCAGGCCTGGTGCCTGCTTGTGGATTTCCTGCTCCCACCACACACGCCCACAGCTCCATGGACTGACCTGAGCTGCATCCAGGGTGCTGGGCTACTTTCAGAAGCAGTCTAGAACTTAAGAATGAGCGTTCTGAAGACGCTTGGCTAGCGCCTTCCCATCCAATCCTGCAGCGTCTGCAACCTGTGATGGGACTGCCTGGGAGGAAGGCAGGCAAGGCGTGTGCAGATATCCTTCCACCTTCCTCCTCGGAGGCCTTGACCCTTCCTGTTCGGCTGAGAACTCTTGTTTGATGAGCTTCATTAGCTACAACAAGTGTTAAAGATCGTGGCCTTTCCTTGACATTTTGGTGCTAGAGGCTAAACCATAACAATTATAAATTGCAGAGAATAACTGTTCTTGCTTTTCACACATACTGAGTTCTTGAAAAGGGCCACGATTGGGCCAAACTCAAGCAAAAGACAGAAAGCTCTTTTGTAGATAGAATGGTCAACTACACCTACCATATTTCATAGTATTTGCTGACACTGAGTAGCAGAGAGTACCAAGCTTAGAAGCTGAGTGCCTTCCCGAGATCATCATCACTTCTGCTTCCACATGTGGCTTCTGGATCACTCAAAGAAAGGCCAAGTGCATGTTTTAGAAAGTTGCAAATAATTAACCACATAGAGATCATTTTGCAGAGCAGCCAAAGGCTTCTCCTGGAGACATAGTGACAGAAACATGGTTTGTATCTCTGAATTCCACAGCCCTAAACCAAATAACAGCAATAAACTCGGCAAGGACAGTGGAGCACCCATCCTGCAACACTCAGCACGCTAATGAGGCAGCTATGCCAATGCTCGGGAGAAAAGTGTTCGCAAATCTAATCTCAGGGCAAGCTGCACCAGGCAGGGAATGAGGAGGGCAGCAACGGAGGCACCACGACTGTGGAAGAAACACTACCCCAGAAGACCAGGCAGAGGTCATGTACTCAGGTGCTTCCATGCATGTTTGTTCATAGGCATGTGTCACTACAAACAAGACAGGATGGACAAGCCAATCCTGTCTAGGCCCAAATGGCAGGGGCTAGAGTTAGTGTGCAGCACGGCACAGGACACTGTAACCCGCACAGGGCGGGACTGCCTGTGATGCCTGAGGGCCATGTGCCGCATTACCTGTAGAAAGTAATATTACCCCTGGATATTTACCCTTGTGTTTGAGAATATTAAAAAAAGTTACATCAAATAAATTCTTATTTGTATTGTACCCATTTAAGATTTTCAGTTTCAAATTCTAACCTCTGATAATCAAAATAATATAGGTTTTGCAAGTCAACAAGGTAAAATAAAATCAGTCCAAGTGAATATATGAGTATATAAATATTTAAAATATGATGTAGCAGCATGTAAAGTAATTCTGAGTAGATAGAAAATTTTACAAATTCTATTAGATAAAAATTTTGGAGAAATTATTTTAAACACATATGGTATGCAGTATAAATTTTTAAGTTAAAAAGATTTTAAAAGAAAAATACAGTTTTACAGGGTAGTGATCAAAGAACATAAGAGAGTTCTCAGACCAACAAGAAAAAGTAATCAAATAATAAGTTTATGAAATATTGATGCACAATATAAAGACAAATGCTAATATTATTGCTTCTTATTTTCACTTTGGAAAAAGTTTAAGATTGTGGCAATACTCAGAGTTGATAAGAGAATTCACAAACAAAATCAGGTGTTATTTATTTATATGTCTCCAAAATTTGCCATCACTATCTGCATTTATTTTCAGCTTGCTCTTTTGTTTTCTTTCCTGCTGGGTTCACTGTCTCTCCTAATCCTCAGAGCAGGGTGCAGCAGAGCTGAGAACTCCATGAAAGGCATCAGGTCAGGCCCTGCGGACCCTTTTGTGACCAGGGGTGTTTGCTATTGCAAGTGGCTATGAGGGTTGCTTTTTCCCATGATGTTCCATGTTTCCCACATGCTGCAGGGCCTCTGCCAGCAGCAGCACTGACTGCTAAGACTCTTTCCTGTCCTTCTGCAGATTCAGCCTGGAGTTCAGACTGCATAGCTGTCTCTGGTGCCCAGCTCACAATGGGAGAAAATGCACAGCAAGATGTCATTGGCTCGCCTACTGGGACACCTTTATTAAAAGGCTAAAAGTTCATTCCTCAGCCATCAACAAGGTGAATCTTAGCCATGGAAGGAAATAATTTCAAGGGACTTTATAATAAATTCTCCTGACTTTTTCATGGCTCATAGTGACCAGTAACGCACCTTGGCTCTCAAGCATGCTTTGTTCACTGCTGCACTCTTTCCCAGAGGGTTTCACAATTGCTGCCTCAGAGGCACAACTCGATATGTCAAAGGTCAGGCCCTGGCGGACAGCTTCCATGGGGCTTTCAGGGTTTTTCCCAACTAGGGGGAGAGGCTCTGGCTGCTTTGGCAGCAGTCTATTTCTTCAGTGATTTTACACAGATGACAATTAGGATCAGATGGACAGGGAAGAGGCCAGGTGTGCTTGCTCCTGGATGATAATGATCACAGGGCCCCTCTAGGACAAAATCCAGGGCAGCCCTGTCCCCAGTCCACAGCACTCTGGGTCTCAGGGTGTGTTCAGCTTCCCTTGCACCTCTCTGCGCAGGAGAGCATCCCAGGGCTCCCACAGGATATCCTGCAGCGTCCTGGGGCTCCCCAGGGTTCCGGCAGAGTCTGACACCCCACTGCTGATATTGCAGGTAAGTGTCTCTATTTCTTCTGATCTGTGAGATTTGCATCATCTTCTTGGATCCTGAAAGCCGAGGAAAATGAGTTTGCTAGCATGCTGGCAAGCAAAACTGCAAACCTTGCACAGTGTTCTGTCATTACAAGAGGGGTGGACATTGGTGAGAGTTCATGCCAGGGTGTGGAGGAGGGTGCTATGGGTTGGTTCAAGACATCTGAGGGACATCCGTGGACACCGGCGATGAGCACTTCCACATGCCAACTGCTGGTGGGCAGTGTGGGCAGCCTCGTGTCATCTGCAGACAAGGAGAGATGGGCAGAGAGCACAACCTGCAGCACCAGTGCCTGGGATGTGGCACTGTGGCCACATCTGTCTGCAGCCCTGACCACTGGAACTGCATTCCCATCCCAGTAACGCCACCAGCATCCTCACTGCTGCCCTATTTTTCTGCAAAACATGAATTAATTTGCCTCATGCACTTCCCACCCCTTGAAATGAAACAACAGGTAGACTGTGCCTGAGAGGATCGCTGGGCACCTGCAGGTGATGAGGAGGCCCCATCTGTAGGTCGGTTAGCCTTCAGATGCTCTCACGTCTCTGCGCAGAGCGAGGCCAACTGTGGGATGTGGTGGAACTTCCCAGAGAGAGCCACTGACTGCCCGGCCCACACAGCTGGTGCAGTCTTCTGTAGAGTGGCCATAATCACGCATCTAGTGAGCCCTGTGTGCCATGGTGCCCATGTGCTGGTGCACTTGCTGCAAACGCTCGAAGGTGCCACAGTACCGCTGGGAAGCTCTCGGCTCCAGTTAAGCTCCTGAGTGAAGAAAGTCGCAGGTGGCAGAAGTGCTGTGGATGCTCCCTTGCCGGTCAGTGTGGAAGCTGCTCACTCAAGAGCCCACCCTTATCAGTCAGGATAGCTCCGAGGGTCCATGCACAACCTCAGCCCACACCCACATGTCTGTTTTGGACAGATCCTGAGTGCTGCCGAGATTTTGGAACATCTGACCTGATGCAAAATTCTGACAACTGAGAAAAATTCAAAGTGGCACGTCAGCTTCATGCTTTGGCCTGGAGACATTCTGCTCATCATGTGAAGGAAATGAGGCCTCTTGCACCCTACCCTGCCTGGCACAAGGCTCCACAGGCAGAGCAGCTGAGTGCCACAGAGTTGGGGAACCCATGACAAAGTCAAGGGGGCCAGGGCATGTGGAAATGGGTTGCTCTCCTGGGGGAGAATCCCCACGGGTCATCACGGACCAGTGCATAATAGTGGCATGCCTGTGCTTGCTGGCCATGCACACAGGCATCCATAGACACTGCACTGACCGATGGACAGTCCTAAGACACAAACTTAAAAGCCTCGTGTTCCGGGAGCTGCTGTCAAGAGCTCAGCTGTAGGGAGAAAGGGCCTTCTGCTTCTCGCTTTCTCACCTGCAAATGCCACCACCCCCCGCCCCCCGCCTCATGCACACGACAGACCTTTTGCCCTCTCACTTCTCAGAGTTGGGGGCCTCAAGACTTTACCCAGCAGGTCCATGAAGAAGACGCAAATGTCACAGCTCAGAGGGGAAGAGGAGTAATCTAGAAAGAGCAATAATGGAGCATTAGAATTTGCTCTGACTGCTCAAGCCCCTCCTGCACGACTTTCCTCTTAACCAGATACCTTCAGGGCTGGAGCTGCCTGTGTCCCATGCAAACCCCCAGGCTGCCGACTGCAAATCACAGCTGCCACTGAAGCAGCACAGACAGTGGGAGGCACAGCTGTGTCTAATCACACGAGACATTTTCAGGCCATCCTCAGCATCAGCCCAGCAGAGCCCACTTCCCTGGCTGGCTCTGGAGACAAGGCAAGCTTTTCTCCATATCCTCATCAGTTGATTTCCGCCATGGCAGAAGTCAGTGCCATGGAGGGTGCCCTGCATAAGGACACTGCCCTTGGGGGATCGAGTCTCCTTCATCTCCCAGAATCAAGGGAGTTTATTTCTTGCCCTGTAGGACACAGATAATGCTTTCCTCTGGGCAAAGCTTGGCTTGTTGGACTATCTCTGAGAAACAGGATTGTTTCTCACTTGGGGTCTTCCCTCCCGGGATGTCCACCAGCCCTCCGCCTCTCTCCAGGGCTCTGCGTGTGGGAGACTCCAACTCAACACAGTGCTGCCATTCAGAGCCACAGCCAGCCATCGGCTCCAGCCCTGGCCTGACTTTTCTTCCAGCACCCTGACGCTATGACTCACCAAGGTTTTAGGGCAAATTCCCAGCTAGTTCATGAAGTTTCACAGGTAATAAGGTCAATAAACCACAAATGATGTTTTAAATTTTAACTGAGTGTGAACTGGGAATTCCCACTCAAAAGATCAATTTTAGCATGAAGAAATATGCATGTATGTATGTATGTATGTATGTATGTATGTATGTATTGTATTTTAGGACAGGATTGACAGGGTCGACAGGGTCTCACTACTAGAGTGGACTCAGTGATTCTCCACGAGCTTCCCAAGAGCTGGGATTACAGGTGTGTGCCACTAGCCCTTCTGTCTCTGTTTCAGTGTGCCCTGGGGCAGAGCTGGCAGAGCACACTGGGGATCGAACAGTGGCTTCCCCTGTCTAAGCAAGTACTTTAATCCACTCAGTTATGTGGCCAGCTAAAGAGGCATATTTTAATATGATACTAGTTTGTGAAAAAGCTTGGGAGACATTTACTGAAATCCCAATGATAAGAAATGGCCACTATTAGTTTTTATGTTGGGCTTAAAATTCTAAATGAGGAGAAATTAACTAAAGATTTTTTGTTTTATTTCAATTCCCTGTTTCCTCTTTCCTAACATATGTATTTGGACTCAACTAGCTTTGCGAGGAAATTAAAAATAATACTTTGGACACCATCAAAAGAGGCTACTTGAGAGCTGAATTAAATCCCTGAAAATGGCAATGATCCCTTGGAGAAGGTTTTGTTCTGTTTTAAGAGTTGCCCAAGGTGACTACCTCCTGACCCACACAGGCATCAGAATGTTGTGTGGGCCCTATAAATACAAGCAATTCTTGGATGATAAGGCCTTCATCCAAGCCCTGTGATGCCTGTACGCAAGGACAAGGCACAAGAAGTGAGGCTTTAAGAGGGTGAATGAAAACGTTTTGAAGCAGGACTAAACCAGGAGCGTATGGCATAAGGCAGAAGAAAAATGAAGCTCTGTAGAGCATGGGTGCACAGCAGGGTCACACAGGACGATTAGCTCGCCAGCTCCAGAGCCAGTGGGCTGGCATCAGGAGGTCGCCGCTGGTGTTCAGTCTTCCTGGACAACACCCAAGTCAGCTAATGAAGACAAAGCGGTCTGGCCCCTTGAGGACCACCACTTCAGCCCTGCGATGAATGATATTATCCACAGGGCAACGCTTAATGATGAGTAGCATTGTGATTAAATTGCTACCGAATTCCACTGGGAATGTTCATTGCAACCCTTTAAATACCAGCAGCTCCATTAATACTCCAGAGCAGACATGGAAGAAGTAGAGGTCGTCCACGAACTTCGCTGTCAAGTTTTATGTCACCCTTGAGGGGCTGCTGATGTGAATGAAGTGCATGAATTCACGTAGAGTTAGTTCTACTTTATAAAGCATAAGAAATTATTAATATGGGCATATACGCAAGAAAAATGAAAATGCTTTAAGATGCACATGTTATTGCTGTTCTCTAATTGCTAGGGTTATTGTTTCTATAACTTGGAATGTTTTCAACAAAGAACTGTATTGACAATTGATAAGGGGCAAGCACATCTTTAAGAAAGGTCACCTTTCTGATTCTTTGCAAGAGAACATCATATTGTAGGCATTTTCTGTATAAAGAAATGCAACTCCATGTAATTAGGTGTATTATTCTATTGCATTATGAGCATGTATTTCTTTCTTTTGAGAAGAAGCATACATTTCTAAATTCCACACACTGTCCTTTTCTTTGAGAAGAATAACCTTTAAATGCTAGACATGCAATGTGTAATGTACATCGTCAACACTCCGGCTTGCTGTGGAGCAGAGCAGGCGTGGGGAGCTTCTGTGAGTGCAGATGGAAGCGAGCACGCCATAGCTCCCCACAGGTAGTCCAGGTGCAGCTGGCCTCTGATCAGCATCTACCAGACATGAGCATTTTCCATGGTGTTGGTTCCCCCTAGGTTTATCACAAGGAGAGTGGTACAGAAGCCAGGTCCTCAGAAGCCTGTATCATCCTTCGCCCGGCACTGGGCTCACTCCTGGTGCATTGGTTACATCGTCCACCCCCTGAATGGGGCAGGGCTGCTGAGGCCTCACTGCTCATCTCAACTGATGCATCTCCTCTCACTCTAACTATGGCCCCCACCACTTGACGCTCACTAATGCACTATGATTCTTTCTGGAGGTCAGTTATACAAAGCCCCAGACATGGCAGCAATTTGATTAATCATTGTTGGTGTAAATTTTTCATATAATTTTTTAAATTTCTATGTAAACCAGAGGAAATCAATAGAAATTCTCAAGTTTGTCATGTCAAACACCATTTCCAATCCTGGCTTTAAGTCCATGATATTGTCTGATAACCTTGTTCTTAGGTATCTGAGAATCATGACCACATGTGTCCATGCAAAACTTGTTTTGAAATATTTACAAGAAGACTATTTAAAACAAAGTAACTTGTAGACACCAGCGCAACACCAATCAATCACTGAGTGGATAAATAAAGTGAATATACACACTCAGCAGAATACTATAAAAGTAAAGAAAGTATTAACTGTTGGTCCATGGGGACAAACCTCAAAGACATGATCATAAATGGAAGGAAGCAGAGACAAAAATCAGATATTACATGGCCTCACATGTACTATGTATCTGAAGTGGAAACCTCCCTAGGCCCAGAGTAAATTTACATCCACCCGGGGCCCAGGTAGCCTGGGGAGGGGGGAGCCTGAGCCCCAAATCCAGCTTGCGTCACAGATGAGCAGTGCTCTACGTTCACTCTTGGTCCTTGAATGGTGCACTTCAAATGTGTGAATTTTATATGAATTAGGGTTCAATACAGTGTCCAAGGAAATCACAAATTATGTTAAAAACCAACATGATGGGAAGTTAAAAGCACATGACCCAATTCGTCCATATGTGCTGTCACACACCCTGCAGCTCCTCCTGCGAGTAATCTGGCTACCAGGAAGGGCGGCGTCTCTGAGGACAGGTGCACACAGCTGATTCCTCTTCTGGATGTTCTGTGTTCATCTTATCACCTCGGGTCAGAAGTTGGTGCCCTGGAATTTGTGGTACTGTGGGACATGCATGGCAAGCTGATAGCACTTTAATGTGGACTGAGGAGCTGGAAAGCTGAACCAAGTTGGTAAAACTGTGCTGTGGCTGGAATGTGTATCTCCAGGGTCTGGCTGGACTGCACTCTCCAAGGCCCTGTGTGGAGCTGGAGCTAATGGAGCCCTGCATCCTGTATGCCGGGGTCTCACGACAGGCGAACACCATTCTCCAAGGGGTAACTAAGTTTTGAGAGCAGTGGCTTCTTTCTGGAAAGGGCAGGTTTTAAAAAGTGACTTCCCTGGCTCTGTCCTGCCTCCTGCCCTGGTGTGAAGCCCTCGGCAGAGCACAGGCAGGTGTAGGGTCATGCCCTCCAGAACCTCATCACAAATCAACTGATTTTTCTTTATAAATTATTCAGTCTGTACTAGTCTGTGCTAGCAATAGAAAGTTGCTTAAAAAACCCACATGTAGGCTTAGATCAAAATTGTAGGGATACATGAAGACGTGCTGTCTGAACTCTAGATACACGTCAGGATTCACTCCATTACAGTGGGTTAGAGGGCTGAGGGCCTCACATTTTAGGATGAATCCAAACAGTGGCTTGTGCCCTTCCACCTCCAAGGAGCAGCTGGGACTCTCGAGGCTAGGGCTACATAGAAGCCAGTGCAGCTGCTACAGGGCGATCTTCCAGCACATGCTGTGGTCACACAGGACACCCGCCCTGGGTCTTCGCAGGACACTGCTCCTGGTCTACACAGGCATGCAGAATAGAGCGAGGCAGGAGGAGCAAGGGGACGCCAGGGCTAACGGACAGCACGGCTGGCCGGATACAGGAAGGGCACCTGTGACTGGAGGGATGGTTTCAATGGGTGTGAGCTCTGGTAAAACACACTGCATCTTCGCTCCTTTCCCACTGCCTGTGAACCACAAAAATACTTCATTTCTGAGCCGTCTCTTTGTGCCACTGTTATTGGGCCTCATTACACATGCATGGACTTTTCTACACTTCCTCAAGAACTCGCAGAGCATCTGGTTTGTGGTGCATGATCTGCTCCCACAGAGCAGATCTGTTTTTTCTGAGAGAAACTAGAACAGAGTCTAGCTGCGGAGATGAGACTCTGCGAAAAAGAGCCTGTCTGTGAGGGAGGAAGCAGGGCACAGGGGCCTCGCATGGGGGCTGGGTCCTAACATGGCCAGCAGGGAGCATGTCACACCGCGTGTGTGTGTGTGTGTGTGTGTGCATGTGTGTGCACGCATGTGTGCGCGCGCATGTGTGTGTGTGCATGTGTGCGTGCGTGTGTGTGTGTGTGTGTGCATGCACATGTCTATGCTCAGAGTCTGGGCCCTACAGAGTCTGTGGATGCTACACGGTATGGCATAAAAGGAGGGGATTTGTGAACATGACGGAGAATCTCATGATGGTACAGCTGGGTCCCTCGTGTCCTCCTGAGAGAGAGCTCACTGCAGACACACACAGAAGAGAGTGACAAGGACATGTCACAGAGAGGAACCCAAAGGCGTCAGTGGAGAAGGTTAGAGACAGGTAGCAGCAGCTAAGGTACAGAGCCACGAGCAGCACCCACCTGGGCCAGCCACGAATCCTGTGACCGTGATCCCACCAGCATCTTGAATTCAGCCTGGGCATCCAGATGTTGGACTTCTGGACTTCACGGCATGGAAGGAATGGATTTCTTTCACTTCTGACTATAGATTCTATTGTTGTTACTTACAATAACAGCAGGATATCAGTCTAGTTCCCTGAAGAGATCTGGAGCACCAAGTACAAAGCCACAGAAGCCACGGTGCAGGCAGCAAGTGGGTGGCAGACAGGTGGAAACCACAGCAAGTGGGTGGCAAGCGGCTTCGTCACCCACCCACAGTTCCTCTCAGGTGGATCATATATGGGCACAGATTGTATCTTCCCAGTACAAAGAGCTCTGATGGAGCTTGACTTAGCCCAGGTCCATGCTGGACTGCATTGGCTGATGCTACCGCACTGTGCAGTTGATGGACTCATGCACGTATGCATGTGTGTGTGTGTGTGTGTGTGTGTGTGTGTGTGTGTGTGTGTGTGCATGGCCTTAGACCCACTGCCTCCTTTTATTCTGCTGGGTCAATGCAGGCTGATAGTGTATATAAGAAATGAAATACATGCACAGTTCTAAGATGCTTGCCAAAGAAATCACTTCTGTGTACACACGGTCTATAATGAGTGTTTCCACTCATTTATTTGGGAAGAGTAATAGAGACATTTCTTCTACCCCTGAAGCCTTTTTTTCAGTCCACTAAATCAAATCTTACTCGTCTCTTCTAGCCTTTCAATTATTTTTATTGCTTTTTTATTCCTCTCTCCAATTTATTTTTTTGCCATTTAAAATGGGAAAATTAACCAGTGATTCTACCCTGCCTTCACGTCGTCTGCCCCGCATGGAAGAGCCCCAGGCCCTGCCTAGCATCACTTGGGAGGATTTATCCTTGCTTTATTTGATCAGCAATAAGACTTGGTTTTTAAACAACCACAACAGCAAATACAGTGCCAAACAAATGCTGTCCTCTGAAGTAGCTACACCTGGGCGGCGTTGGACCTTGTGCTGCTCGGGGCACTTTGCTTATCCTCCTCAGCAATTACCTCTTGAGTCACTTCTCGGGTTAAGCAATAAAACAAGCTTCTCCATACTTGAAAGTCAAGATTCCTATCCTTTTGGACAAGAACAGTAGGTTCCAAAGTGAGATTTCTATGATTGCATTGAAGATCTTTTATGAGGACTCCACATTAGAAGGACTTAGTCTTTGGTGAGGGCTACACAGAAACTGCATTGTGCTTATGCCAAGGCACAGGGGCCTGGGCTTGGGAGGGAATCTCTGGGTTGGACACTATGCTTTGGGCGGGTCCTGCACACTCCCACCTCTCAGCGGGGTCTCTCCAGGGTTCAATCCTATAGATTCTATTGTTGTTATTCCCACCCCTTACCCTCTCTTGACTTGGGTTTCAGCAGGCAGGAATGCCAGGGAGCTGAAGCTGGATTGAGGGGACACAGAATGTCCCGCAAACCAGAATGCAGTGTACCAAACTGCCCTTAGGGCCTGCGCTGCCCTGGGGGTCGGCAAAGCCCTGGGGTCCATGCTGCCCTGGGAGCTCACAGTTTCCTAGGCTGGCAATGTCTTGGGGACCACACTGCCAATCTCCCAGGAGCTGCCCACAGGGCATGGTACCTGCTCAGCACCCTCCTCTCTGTGCTGGTCACAGCAAGGCCACCGTGGGGCTTGTGTCCAGCCTCGCTGCCCACACTGGCTGAGTGTGGACATCTGCATGTCCCAGCATGGCATGAGTCTTTCTTGTGTTTTTCTGTGTTTTCATTTGGAATTATGTATTCCTTCATGCAGAATTTCCGTGACAGGGACTCATCTCCCTATTCAAGCTCAACATTGCTGGGTTCCTACACGGTCTTTGCCCTGTGGTACACTGTGGCTATCTAAGAAGTAAAGTTATTGTTTCAAAATATACTTCAAAAATGAAAATATTCCAGAATTTCCCATCTTATTAGAAAAGGATACTATTTTTTTTTTTCCCATGGGGCAGGATCTCACTATGTAGTTCAAGCAGGCCTAGAACTCACCATGCAACAGAGTCTGGTCTTAAACCCTTGCTGGCCCCCCTGGCTCAGCCTCCCAAGTACTGTAATTTTCTTCCTACTCCCCCAATATGAAGAGCAGGAGAGAAATAAAACATGAAACTTTATCAATCAAACTTAAGGAAGAGCAACAAAAGAATAAGCTAAAAAATAGAAAAACAAAATTAAGAGTTTTATAAGAAATGATTGCAAATGAATTAATTCCATCCATAAAGGAGTAAAGTTTAAGATTTTTAAAATGCAGTTAATTCTTATCACTAATAACATTAAATATTTAAAATTGAAGATTAGAAAACAATTCTACAAATTAACTATACATCAGTTTGGGCAGTCCACAAGGCTGAGCTATTTTTGCATGGAATCAGCTTTGAAGTTAGGACACTGATAAAGCAAATCCTTCCCTAGCATGCATGGGCTGTATCTGGTAAGGAGAAGGCTTTAGGACACACACACACACACGCACGCATGCACACACAGGCGTGCACGTGCATGCCCAGTATGTGGCTGTGTCACACAGATTATCATGAACTTATCTTGGCTAACTTGATAATTCTCAAAATTTTATCAAGTATTTATTGGGGAATTAAATGCACTTTCATCATGTGACATCTCGCTTTTAGATGCATTGATGGAGACATAATCACACATACATTCGAAGAGTGTCTGTGTGGTGCACACTGACATAACCAGAAGAAGAGAACAGAAGGGGTTCCATTCTGGGATCTGGTCGGGACAGGGCGGGCTGGTCCAGGGGTGGCTCCGAGGCTACCGCCTGCACACCGGGGGCAGGCGGCTGGATGGGACATGGTTCCAGGTGGGAGTGACCAAGGGTGGCTTCTGGCTCGTAGAGATGGGCTTGCAGCTATGGCTGTTGGGTCGGATGAGCACACTGAGAGGCCTGGCTACGTGGAGCAGGTGCAGGCTGGGGTGCTCCTTCTGGCGCCGGGCACAGCAGACCAGCCGTGAGCTGGGGCACTGCTGCAGCCCAGGTGGTGGGACACAGCATCTGCAGAACTGCACAGGGAGGAGTTGAGCACAGGCCAGCCCTGTGCAGAGAGAAGCTGCTGAGCTGCGAGCAGCGCTCTGAGCAGAAGGGTCAGCCGTCTCAAGGAAGGACTGTGGGCCTTGCAACAAGGCCTGCCCAGACGTGACATCTAAGGGCAAAATGCTCAATCTTAACATGCGTCCCACCTTGAAGACGACATACTGGTGAAGGGCAATGGCCTTCTGGATGTTTTGTTTTACTGGAAAAAAAACCTTGTTTTTTGGACGGCAATCTGGGGTCATTAGTGCCTGAGACCAATCTCATTGTGTCCTCACTGGTTCTACTATCCGACGAATTACACAGCTCAGGGGGAGGAGCTGGGTGTCTGAAAACATCAGCAGCATGGAAAAAGTTTCTCCTAGCCAAGCTCGAAGGAAAGCTCAGGCTTTCCATTCCTTCTGCTCCTCTGGACATCAACTGTGGCTTCTAAAGAACAGGATGCACATGAGCTCAGGTGAAGTGCAGGGACACAGGGGAACGCGGTAACATGCTCTGGTCCGAGGAAGAACAGTGCACGTGAACTAATAGCACCAATTTGCAGAGCCGCCTGACCACAGCTACTTAGAGCATGAGCCCTCGCCTGGGCAGGGCACTCATGTCTGCCTATCTGCAGAGAGCCACACGCGAGCTCTGGGGCAGACAGGCAGAGTCTCACTAGTGTGTGGCTTGGAGTGGACAAAACAGAAAAATTGTTCTTACTTCCCATCCAAGAGCAAGCCTAAGACACGGTGCCTGACTTGAAGAGCTGGCCAGCACTGTAGGGATGGGCAGAGGATGGGCAGAGGACAGCTTGTGCACATCCCAAATACATAAGGGCCACCCCTTCTTTAAAGAGCTCGGCATTGGGGCAGATCCAAAAGAACACGGTAGAGTGAGACAGTGAAGGACTGAATACAGTTCCCTTTCCCCCACCCATCCCCACACTCCTCCCTCTTTTTTCTTCCTTCCTTCCTTCCTTCCTTCCATCCTTCCTTCCTTCCTTCCTTCCTTCTTACCTTCCTTCCTTCCTTCCTTCTTTCCTTCCTTCCT
>PVKA01031380.1:0-26328 GCA_004027165.1 Ctenomys sociabilis | reverse complement strand
GTACTTTTTGTCTTATCAATTTTCTTTACAATAGTAGGACTTCTATTTGCTGGCAAAGTTTGTTTACCAGGCTGATGAATGTCTAGACTGCTTGACTCTTTTTTTTTTTTTTTTTTAAGAGGGTGGGAGGACAAAGACAAGCTGTCTGAGCAATCTTCTTGTAGGAAGATGCTTAGATGAAACTGATGCTGAAAAGAAATAATTATTTGATTTGTTCTCACTATGCACTTTGGATTTTAAAAAAAATGAGGAGAGCCTTTTCCATAACCAAATACAGACAATATTGACTAAATCTCCTGAGCATATTCAGGCAGTCAGTCTGCACTGTGATAGCAGCCCAGTGAAGGAGAATGCTTTACACAGAAAAGCATGTGGCCCTGTGTGACTCTGCTGTTCCATTTTTAATGTCTAATGATTCGTTTGAGGGGAAAAAAAGTCTTAAGTATTTATGAATCAAGGTGGACCAGAGGGGATGCAAGAGAGGTGTGTGGCGGGCAGTCCTCGCCTCCTAAGAAGTGAGCACTCATAGTGTCCTTGTCATGGCAAAAATCTTGGGTGCCAGAATGAATTCTCATTGCATTACTGTACCAAGAAGCTGATAGATCAAAACTTGTTTGCTAAAATATATGTAAAAATTCTGAAATTCCCTAATTTCTGTGTACAAAACAAGAAAAGAGAAATCAAACACTAAAGACATGTTGTTTGGGGTGGGTGGGGGAAATCTTCCTTATATTTATATAAATATATATAATATATATATTTTGCTGATGCCGTATACAGTGTGTATATATATATGTGTGTGTGTGTGCGTGTATGTGTGTACATTTATATATGCACACATGCCAACAGTTCTTGGAAGAGAATTCTGAATGCTTTGCTAGCAAAACACTGTGGTGTGCAAACCTAGAACTCAATAGAAAACAAGCCATTATCTGAAGGCTGCGTAGTGGAGAGCGTCTTCAGTTTACCTCATTCTTTGTAGCAGCCCTTGATTTTAACAAGTTTTTGTAATAGGTACAAATAATTCCATACCTTTCTAGGTGCAATTTTAAGTTAAGCTAAAAATTTCTAGGGTTAATTTATTTGTATATGATAGTAGAAGGTAAGATCATGTCAAACCTTATAATTTGGGGAATCTGACACTATATTTAAATTATTGGCAACTGTGGTCTAATATATAGAGATTCTTTTTTTCTACTGGCTTGGGTCTGTTACACGAATAATGCATTTTATATGTTCAAGCACACAACTTTACATAACTACAAAGTTCACTAGTAAATACCTGGCTGTTTTGGCTATTTATACTAACTTCACTCTGCCATAAAAATTTTGTTTTTTCATATGAAGCATTATTAATATATCTTTACCAAATACTTGAGCAATACAGTATTTCTTTATATGCTACATGCCTTTGTTTGCTAAAAGCTAATGATTTTGCATTTACATTAAAGACTATACTAAACCCACAGCTTTAAGTTTTTCCTTTAAAAGCATTACAGCTAACCTTTGAACCCATAGTTTTAAAATACAGTATTTCTCCTCTCCATATTTCCATGCATTCATGTCAATGCTTAGTTGGTTTTTTTGTTGTTGTTGTTGTTGTTTTCTTTTTCTGGTGAACACTATAGATAATCTCCTGTTTAAAACATGGGCAGGAGGGTGTTTTATGGCAGTGGAGTTATACTTTTTCTCTTTAAAAGTGAAATGACAGCCCAGATGTCCCTGTCACTAAGTAAAGGTCACATCCCACGTAGCCCATGTTTCACAAAAACAGGAGTGAATGCAGTTTTTTTAAGAAGCTAAATTACAAATTATAGAATACATTCTTGGAGGATGAGGCTACCTCCTCAGATACTCACAGTATGGCATGGGAGAGCTTGATGTGTTTCACGCTGGCTTGTTTGATATTCATATATCTGACTATAAATGTAAATCCGACAGTATTTCATTGTAAAAACCCCATGCTCCCCCTCAGTGGGGAGTTGAGGGGAGGATTGGAACTGCCCTATGGTGCATTCCTTGAGTGTTTGAGGAGGATGTTATACTTTTCCTTCCCCAGGTTTGAAAAAAAAAAAAAACTTGGAAAATCCAAGGAAGATACTTCCCCCAGGTATTATGACATCTAGTGAATTCTAAGCCTCCACCAGATGTGTTCCGTGGATGTTTGGGATTGCAGTTCTGGTGTGACTTCTGTAGTCCTCCATCAGGTGGATCATTCTGCAGGAAAGCTCTGGTCGTCGTCACTGTGCCACTGAGATAAGTGCTTGCAAAGTATGGTTCAGATTAATTTAGGGTGTGACCAAGAGCTTTTCTCTTCCAAAGGATGGATTTGATTGTAAATAGTTTCTCAAAATATCTTTAACTGGATCATAAGCATGGGGAGAGAAAGTTTCTCTGCTGCTAAGAATTTCCCCACTGTTTACTTCTTTCACTTACAGTGGTATTGCGTGTAAGCCTACAAATTTTAAGGTTTTCCTGATACCTGTTACCCACACCATTCTGTTGTCTTCACTTCCGTTGCTGTCTTGGAGGTCCAGTGTGTGAAGGGCTGACATGGGAAAAGTCCCTTTGTCATGCAGCCCTCTGACCCAGGACTGAGACCAACCCAGGTAGCAGTAGTATGTGAGGACAAATCTTTGTGCTTTTCCAGACCAAACATTGAAATCAACTCCTTCATACAAATTTCTGTAAATCCTGTAAGTGAAAAGATAGCCAACTGTCAGAAGTTGCTTTTAAAAAAGTCACTATACGTACTATATAATACAGTATTAATTTATAGCAGGAAACATATCTTGTAAACTGTATATAAAACACTTTTATGGTGCAATCATTTGTCAAAACTTTTGTCTGGTACCTTGTTTTTAGAGTGTGCATTCTTCTCATACCTAAGAATATCACTGTAAAATCTGCTGAAAACTATTTTTAGGTTTTATTTGCACAAGACTGAATCAGTTTGAACTTTTTGGAAGCTCCTATTGAACATGCCTAAATATCTGTAAACAGTAAAAATCTTCAGTTCATTAAAAGCAAACATTTCAGTACAATTCTTTCCAAAGGTAATCCATGTTCTATGTTGTTAGTGTGTGTATGTGGTGTTTCTGACTCTTCCACCTCCTACAAATGTATTTTCTTTGTTTTGTTTTCAAAATGTCTTTTTTCCCTCTAATGTTCTAGATGACCAAAATACTTTATTGGTTTTTACCTGTTTGCCTAAGGCTTTGATATCTCCACTTGTTGTTCTCTGAATTCACTGTTTAATCTCTTTAAATGAAATAATGAATAGTCCTGGTGACAAGCAATCTATTGACGTAGAGAAAAAGCCCCCCCAAAAGTATTGAAAACTAACTTTGGATATATACTTAGCCATTATTTTGCATCATGGGCTTCAAAGGAAGAACATGTTGCATTTATTTTGTCTTTATTAAAAGACTACAAGCCTCAAGTTACTCTAATGGCAGTAACTGTTTTATCAACCCACTTTGATCTATTTAAAAATTTAGTGTACACTCACAATTCAAAACAGTTGTCATTCAGAAAGTGTTTGAAAGATAAAAATATGTGAAGGAAAAAGTGGCCTGCACAGGGAGACCTTCCTGCACAGAACTTGTAGTTGTATCACCTCAAGAGGTTTTAAAGTTTGTGATCAAGGTCTGTATATTATCCAGCTTTATTAAGAATTGTTTTCTAATTGGTTATAACATTTTTCAATTAATAATTTCAAAACAAATTGTTAATACAACTGTATAAAATGAACATAATTTTCTTCACTTGTATTTTTGTTATTGAGCAAGTTTATCAAAATAAATTGTCTACTAAAGAAACTAAAAAGGCTCCTATTACTTTGCAGTAAGCTTCGCTGTTACAAGTTGATTTCTTACCAAGGCTTTACAGTCATGCAGCAGCACTTCCATGCCTCGTGTGTTGGTTCTGCTGTTAGATCTGTGTTCAGAGGGGTTTCTGTCTTCTTGCACTTGCACTCCTAGTTCACCCCTAGGGAAGAGGCACCATTAGTAGTCCAGGTGTGGTGGAGGCCTGGTTTACTAATAAAAGTCACTCAGAAATAAAAGATGTCTGTGTGCCTCTCATCTGTCTCGTGCATCCATGAGCCGAGTATGAGCCAGAGTCCTAAGGCTGTGCATCTTTTTCTTCCCTGCATGTACACCTCAGTCCATCTTTGCTTTCATCTTCTGCCTTGTGCAGGCAGAGGGGAAGGCCAAGGATCTTTACTTCCAAAACCGTAACACACAGGTCAGGCAGTGCAGAGACCCTTGGCCTGTCGACTTGTCCCCATGCTCCCTTACAGCTTCACTGTCGCTCTCTCTGGGGGATGTCAGCCCAGCCTGACAGAAACTAGTAAATACCTTTGCTGCTGTTCCATCTCCATATGGCCCTTTCAGCATCCCAAGGGCACTCCGGGGCTAAGATCCAGTAAACATTCTTGGCTTCTGGGTCTTCCAGTGTTCTAACTAGGAAAGTCAGAGGCTGGTCTCCAGGTCACTCCACCTTCACACCATCCACACACCCTGGCTGGTTGCAAGGATTAGAGGTTTTGAAGGGTTTGTTTTTTCCCTGCATAAACATTAACAGATAGGCCAACTGGAAATCATGATAGCAGTTTATTCTGAACTTTAGGAAGGCAGGGTGACTTTCTCCTTTTCTTTGGTAATTCCTTAGGAAATGGCAATGTGGGGTTTAAAATACTGTGGTTTTGACTTAGTCTTCTATTTATTCTAGCCACTGTCTGAAGATTGCAGGAGAAACACCAAGCTTAGAGGACTGGATTCTTTTGTGCAAAGTCAGCTCTTGGGTCATATTAACCCAGCAACAAAATTAAGGCAGGTATTTACAAATGGGATTGAAGATAGAAAGAGTAACTTTGGGGGTTTTTAAGGTTTTGCTCCCCCTTCCAAGAGAGGACGACACTGCAGAATGACTTTTTCAGTTGTCCTTCAAGGTTTTTGCATATCATTCCCAGTTCAAATCACAGTCTAAGACTCCCTAAAATTAGATTTCAAGAAAAGATTTTTGATGAGGCTTATATTTTTAGAGTTGGATGAGATCTAAAAAAGCAGGGCATGGTGGCACACACCTGTAGTCCCAGCACTTGGGAGACTGAGGCAGGAGGATCTTGGGAATTCAAAACCAGTGTGGGCTACAAAGTTGAGTCCAAGGCAGCCTGAGCTGCAGAGCAAGACCTGTCTCAAAAAATCAGTCTGCAAGAGCATGTCAAGCATTTCCATTTTCAGATGAAAAGCTAGAGGCCTCCTGAAAGCTTACTGATTTTCTCAGTCACAGCAAGAGCCCAGCGGAGCGCTCAGCCCAGGAAGGAATGCCCTTGGCAGGCTGCAGGTCACCGCGGCCTGGGCCGCCGCACATCTGTCTCATCTGCAGGCTGGAACTGATGCTTGCCCCTACCGCACAGGGTTCATTCCGAGTGAGGTAATACGAGGATTATCACTCCCATGTTGCATTCCTGAGAAATCTGGAACGGTGCTTTACACATTGCATTATCAAAAATTAACTTCAAGGCTAGGTTATAAGGGAAAATTACGGATTCCTATTTCCTGGAAATAAATTTCAGTAAAATATTCCCCAAAGGCAGAGGCTCCCCTAGATCAGCCTTCAGAAGTGTGGCCACTGGCTGTATAGTGCCAGTTTCATTGACCTCTAGCATTGCCTTGTGCACTCCAAGCTTCTGCTGCTGTGCTCACAGTATACTGACACTGCTGTATCTGCAGAGATGAAGTAAGCAACCCTCGGGGGTCTTCCTACATGGGTCCTCTGCAGCCTTGCTATCTTTTGCAAAGACCTGGTCCTGCCAGAATGTTTTAATTATTTCTCCTAAAAGGAAATGGCTCAGAGATTTGGTATCATGTTAGATGCAGTTACCCCAATTGGCCACTTCATGACACTTCAGTGACCTTTGTCAATTACATTTGTGCCCTATTGAATCAATCCCCATTTATTGTCTTAGATGTCGGGGTGAGCCAGTCATAAACCCCAGGTACTGACTTCGGCACCCCTTCTCCTGTTGTTAAAGTAGTATTAGTTGTCTAGGCAACTCAGCTTTGTTCTTAAAGTAAAAAAAAATTCTGGCCCCCTTTATATTGCCTTGTTTTCTATGACCAGTGGAAATACCGCTGAAGAACCAGTCAGAGAAAATCATTTTTTGGTATTGCTTCCCAATTGTTTAGGTTTTTTGAAAAAGGGCCTCCCAATGTAGCTTGGGCTGGCCTTGAAGGGACTGTGTAGCTTGTTCTGGTCTCTAGCTGTGGGCTTTCCTCCTGCCTTGGCCTCTGTAGCAGTGGAATTATAAGCTTGTTTACTACAGTCAACTTCCAAGTTTTTGCCATTCTAAATGCTGCTTTAAATTTAGGCCTGAGACTATAAAATCTTCCCAAGTATCCAAATTAACCCGGCATTCTAACTGAAGTGAATCAACTACTCTGTGAAGGGAATTCATATTTGTAAAAGTACTGTGGTTAATAGTGGTATTCAATTAGTTTAGAGAAAGAAACTGAATATTTAAGTGTGTTTGTTATATGCTTTGCTGTGTCATCCTAATCCTTTGTGTAGTAAAAGGTGATATTTTACTTACCAGAAAACTTAAGACCAAAAAAGGTGGATAGCCTACCCATGGTTCTATAACTAGTAGTTGCTGAAGCAGGATTTTAAACCCGGGAGTCCTCACTTCAGATCTAGGACGCCTGTTGTCGCATGTTGCCAGGTTGGCTAGTCCAAAGGAAATAAAAATAGCTTGTCCCACTTGCATGATTCCTTGGCTCATATATGAGGCTAAATCTGTGGTTGGCTTCGTGTTGGTGTGGAATGCGAAGAACCATCAAAGGTACCCTCTACTTACAAACTTGCGAATGTTGTCTGCCTTGTTGAAAAGCTAAAACATATGCACAAGCAAAGGCTGCTTGTTCAGTCCTCCCCTGTGCATCTCACACCCTAGCTTTGTCTCCACAGCCACTATTGAGTGGCATTTTGTAGAGCTCATACCCTTAGGCTGGTGAAGCTAATGAGATTCCCCATCAGACTGATGGGGTTTTCAGGGTTTGAGTACATCGGGCAACTTCCCCAGACTGGCTGCTCTCCACGTTCCTCTCATGCCCTTAAAACTCAGCCTGATCCCTTCCGTCATGTGGGCTGGAAACTTAGTGGTTATCGGATTGCCCCAGGCTGTGTCCCTGGCTCGTACAGTCGTTGCCTTCGGTCTGCACATTGCTAATAAGACATCCCTTGCCCACCCAAATGTGTGGAGCTGACCCTGGCTGGGCATGGTCCACTGGGTTGGGATCGCCTCTACCTGTGGGCTGACTCGGCACTCGGGGCCCTGTTTCTTGGCTCTTGTGTTCTCCCCATGGTACTACTGCTGGCCCTTGAGTGGGCTTCTCCACCCGGGTCAGCTTATTCATATAGGAAAATATGCCCCCTCTTTGTCCTCCCTCTAGAGATATTAGTGCCTCTGTCTTCATCTCTTGTTAATACAACAAACGTAAACTTTGTCTTCTGGAGAGCTATCCCACCTCAGCTGAAGTGATGTGGGGCTGATTTCACCTTCTGTCTCCAGAGCTGGACACAGATGCTGGGCCTGGCCAGTCAGGGCGGTGACAGTTGGTTCACAAGTGAGCATGGATGTGACCAGGAGGCAGCCTGGGCTCTGCTGGAGAAGTGTTCTTCCCTGGGGTCGCTAGGTCCAGGGAACTTGGTGCTGCGTATGCGAGGTGTGTCAGCCACACCTGCAGCCCCTACAGGGAGCTACTGGGAGCTCTGTGTTGCAGCATTTTAGCTCAGGGTCGTCTCCAAAGCCAGAAATAGCCTTGAATTATTTATCACTTAAGCAAATAAATTCCCATTTTTCCTGAAGCTTCAGTGGGGCTCTGTCTCTTAGGTGAAAGGGCCTTAGCGTGCCCTCACTTTCCTCTTGACACTGACCACGTTCCTCACTGACCTGCTTAGACGTGTCACCATAAGCTTTTAGTTAGCTCTGGCCTTTCAGAGGTAGGAAAAGGACCCATTGATTTCATGCTGCTTCTTAGCCCAACGAAACACTTGTTCCTTGACTGAAGGAAAGGAAGATACAAGTTAAAATACACCAAAGCATGTTCTTGGGTGGTATTACCAGCTAAGAGCTCCTAGGTGAAAGACCAGATGGGATGAATCACCATGCCCCAGAACCTCAGCTCAGAGAAGGAGGCTCTGGGACATCCTGCAGGGCTCCAGTTCCTCCCACTGGCCCCAGCGTGGTCACAGCCCAAGGGGAGCTAAGAGATAAGGCAGCACATGTAGCCATCCTCTTGGTAGGATAGCAAACATTGCACTCTGCTTTGTCCGCCCAGCACAGAATGTCCAGGATGTGTGCTCTGTGAGAGCAAGTGGAAGGAAGTACTAACAGTTTTCAGTGTTGGCTTTCACTTCTTATAAGATATTAGAACCCTGTGTATCCAGGGAGCAAGGAAAGTGGGGCTCTCATGCCTCAAAGACACTTATCTCAGCACTCAGGAGGCCGAGGCAGCATGTAGCCATGGGTTCAAGACCACCCTACACTACATAGTGAGACCCTGTCTCAACAAAACAAGACAAAGCAGCACCTCAGTGTTAATCAGCCCCTTCCACCCACGACATCCACCAAGGTGTGCAGAGTGGCCCTCACCAGTGGCTGGTCGTGGCTGTGATTCCCTTCTTTCCAATCACCCCAGTCCCCATGCTGCCATTATGACTGGTGAAGTGTGAAATGCCTCAGATTTGTACATGATGCTCCCAGCCCATAAGCATTCTACTCAGAGTGGCAAGCGGTTTAGAAGCAATTTCTCTCTTGAGAAGTTCGGTTATTTCTGACAGCTCCAGTGCTTTAGAACCTAACACCTGCCACAGATTCCATGTGTTCTAACTTACAAACAAAAGATTCAGAAAGTGAACACTGATTTGAGACTATCCTGGTTTGATTTAAAAAAAAAACAAACAAGCAGCTAAATGGTGGTCCCCTAGTCACTCACAAGGCTGACTGACGTGGGACTTGTCACTTGCTCACTCTACCTCTACAAACAAGGGGCTGGGGAGGCCTGCAGCCTTGGGCCCAGCATCAGTTATGTCCTAATCGCCACAGGCCACTGTTGCTGATTCCTGTTGCTGCGCTACCCCACAGTTCTCTGGCTGCTAGCTGTGAGCCGGTGTCCTGTGTCCTCAGCAAACAGCTGGGCTCCCTGCTGTGTCAGCCAGGTGTGGACGGGCTGGGCCCAGACTCCTCCTCACCCTGCTGTGTGGGTGGGAGCGAGGGAACCATGGCACTGCCCTAGAGAGTCTGAGGAGGAAGACTGCCACCTTTTCTACCTGTTGTAGGCTCTGATATCTTTAGTTCTTACCACAAGTAAGGTTGCTGGTATAAACATAGTTTCCTGCTGACCCAGGGGTTCACAAGACAGAAAAGAGCCCCCAGTCCTGTTTCCAGTGTTTTGTGAAGGTGGAACAAGTGAGCGACTAGGGAGGAGGTTGTTGTTGACAGGCAGAGGTGCTTCCTGCCCTGAGCTGAAGTGGTGCAGTCTGTTACCTTAGAGACCCGGGACGCTCCCCTGTGGGGCAGGCTTTGCTACTGAGCTCTTTGGAAGAGCTTGAAGCAACTGCAAGTTGAAACCAGGAAGAACAAGGCCCTGGGTGCCAAAGCCCTTCTCCAAAGTTAGAGAAATAAACACATGCAGGCTAAGGTAAGTGTCACAAGGCTTGGCAGGGAGGGGTGCTAATCTCTGCACTGAGAAAAATTTGAGAGCCTTAGCATCAGCTCCCTGGTGCCTAGCCATGTACTACGTTTTTAGGGCTTACAGGAATGAGGAAGTAATGGAGCTGGCCAGGGCAGCACCAAGACAACCTGATAAGAGGCATGGCAGGGACAGTGAGGAGAGCTTGCCGAGGGTTCCATGGTGGGAACTGGAGACGCTTGGGATTCAGAAGAAAAGTTGACTCAGTTTTGACTGAAGATGCAAAGGGCATTCCTAGAAGAAAAACGTGCAGCAGGAGAAAGGTCACACAGTAGAAAGTGCGTAGAAGCAGCAGCTGCCAAGCAGCCGAGAAGGGTGAGAGGTGGGAGCAAGCCCAGCGAGGAAGGAATCGTGACTGAAGGATGACTCGGGAGGAGATTGGGTGATTATCCTAGAGCCCAAGAAGCCGCCACAGGGCTGCAAACAGGGCCGCAAAAACAGCCCTCTGTGGGGGAAAGACGATGGGAAAGCTCATCCGGGCACTGCGGGCTAGTGTGGGCAAGGTCAGGGGGAGCTCTGCAGTTCACAACACAAGCCTCGAGGATGCTTTACCCTGGAGAAATACTTAGGACAATCCTAGATCCAGCTATTGACACCAGGAGCCAGCTAGCATAACACCCTATAGACCCTTCTCTAAAATACAAAGCCAGAGACCTGTGGGGTAGCGCAGCAACAGGAATCAGCAACAGTGGCCTGTGGCGATTAGGACATAACTGATGCTGGGCCCAAGGCTGCAGGCCTCCCCAGCCCCTTGTTTGTAGAGGTAGAGTGAGCAAGTGACAAGCAAATGAGCAAGCTCACTACTAGATCGGACTCATAGTGAGATGCCTGTTTACAGCCTCGCAAAAGCTCACTCCCCCACTGATCCAACTGTCAGCTTCTGTGGACAGTTTGCTTGTTATCTTCCTCTCTGGCCACTCCACGAGGACAGCATGGGCCACCTTCCCCTAAACTCTGAGCCCTGCCCTTAGTACCTCTATTCAGTGAGTACTTTGGAGTAGCTCCTGGGTTCCAGGCACTTTCACACAGGAGTCTTCCCCGCAAGCGTTGTTAAGGCTTGCTGCCCTCACAGACCTCACTTGCAGTGTGTTATGCTGGGACAGAGGGGCAGATAGTATCAGAGGTGAAACATCCCATGGATAGCACCAAGCAAGACCTGGGCGTGCTGTCCAGGTTAGGTACTGGAAGGCAGCTCATCCGATCAGGATCCATCCGAACAAAGGCCTGTGGGTAAGAGCTACATCCTGTTCATGCTGCCTGCAGTACCACTTCTCTCTGGCCACAAAAGCTGCTCTATAAATGTTCAGGAAGGGATGATTGCTTATGTGTCTTTGGCTGAAGTTCTTAAAGACACAACATATTCTTAGTGCTATTTTAAATTTCTGTTGTACTTTCATTTCAAGAAGATACTTTGAAAATCTCTGCCTTCTTTGGTCTTCTTGACAGTGGAGCTGAGAAGTGCAGAGCCGTGCTGTTACCCCACTCCACATAGAGGAAGAGACCCAAGGTCCGAAGCTTGCTCTGGTACATGGTGTTACTCAGTAGCTTGTGTGGTCCCACCTCTCCACCAGCCGGCACAAGTCACCCCAGAATCTAGTTGTGCAGGCCTCTAGATTCTTAAAAAACACCTACCCGATCCCTGAAAAGAGGGTACCGAGCCTCTGTTGGCAGAGGGGGATGTTCACCAGTCACTTGTACTTCCTCCGTTCCTGCCTTGAGAGATTCCAGAAGAGCTTACCTAACAAGCAAGATTTGACTTTCTTTCCTTCTTTTTCTTTTTCTTCCTTTTCTCTCTCTCTCTCTCTCTTTTTTTTTTTTTTTTTTTTTTTTTTTTTGTATTTTAGAGAAGGGTCTATAAGGTGTTCAGGAACTCACTACTAGATCGCACTCATAGTGAGACGCCTGTTTACAGCCTCCCAAAAGCTGAGATTACAGGTGCGTGACACCATGCATGTCTCAGGGTGCCTGAGGGGGCGGGGCCAGCACAGCAGGCCTGGGGATCAAACCCCCAACCCCTGCACCTGCTTGCAGGTGCTTTAATATGCTGACCTAGCCGGGCATGGTGGTGCATGCCTGTAATCCCAGCACTCAGGAGGCTGAGGCAGGAGGATTATTGTGAGTTCGAGACCAGCCTGAGCTACAAAGTGAGCTCGAGGCCATCCTGAACTGCATAATGAGACCCTGTCTCAAAAAAAGACAAAAGAAAAAAGACAAAAAAATAAAAAATAAATAATCTGCTGAGCTATTTGGTCAGCCTTCTTTTTCTTTCCTTCCTTCTTGTTTGTAGACATTGTCAAATTATCCTTCCACTTTCAAGAAAACAAAACATCCTTTAAATAAAAGATTAAAAACTCAAAACAAGAAGAGCAAATTACAAAACCATCATTAGACTGTTGGTGGTCTAAGCACATGCCTGGCAAACGCAAGGACCTGGGTTCGATCCCTCGTACATCATATTGTACCGGCCCTACCCTGGGCATGCTGTGCCAACCTGAAACCCAGTATGGTGGTGGCATGGCTGTAATTCCAGTGCTGAGGAGCCTGAAACAGGAGGATCATGAGTCAGAGCTGCGTAGCTTGACCCTGTACCACACACATAAATAAAAAAGTTTTTTAAGAAAAGAACGCAGTAAACTAATGTTTAAGCTGCAGACTCATTCAGAGTTTCTCATTTGCTGCATTTGCCAGGACGTTTGTTACAAGTAATAGAAATCCAGGGCCAGGGATATAGCTCAGTGGCAAAGTGCCTGTGTGTCAAGTGCAAAGTCATGAGTTCGACTCCTGGTACAAAACAAAAACTTTACAAAGAGGGATAGGGAATTATAGAGAACAGGGTATCACATGGAATCCAAGAGCAGAAAATTAGTCAATTCTTACAAATGCCTGGAATAAATAATTGAAAATTCAAGAACCAAAGCAGGTTCTTAATTGCCTGCTTTCACCTTCCCGCCTTGAAATGTCTATTGTCTGCCAGACCCTGGTTTCATAGACATAACACTGCTTTAATATCTAACGAATGTTAATTAATATAGAATTCCAAGTGTAAGTGTTCTAAAGAAGAGGAGCACAGTTCTGTGAAAGTCTGGATAAGAGAAAGGACCTGAGCTAGAATAGAATGTGGAAAACAACTCCTGAAATAACATTTGAGTTGAAACATCAAAACTGAAATAAGCCGGGCGTGGTGGCTCGTGCCTGTAATCCCAGCACTCGGGAGGCTGAGGCAGGAGGATTGTTGTGAGTTCGAGACCAGCCTGAGCTACAAAGTGAGCTTAAGGCCAGCCTGAACTGCATAGTGAGACCCTGTCTCAAAAAGACAAAAAAAAAAAAAAAAAAAAAAAAACTGAAATAAGTACTGTGCTGGGAAAGGAAAAGAATGTTCCAGAACAAAGGAAGCACATGAAAAGGTTGTGTGGTCAAAGGAACTGTAGAATGTTCCAGAATCCTTGCAGGACATGGAAGAGGAGGACAGTGGTGAGGTGGAAAGTCTCGAAAGGTAAATGGGCAATGGCCAACCATGTGTAGCTCCAAATGTTACTTTAAGGATCTCAGTCTTGATGCTAGCAATAGGGAAAAGGCTAGACAGCTTTAAACAGAAAGGAGATGATGAGAATGTCACATTGGATTTGTTTTCTGAAAGGTTAATCTGACCAGAGAGAATAGATGGGGACATGGAGGGCACAGGAAGCCAGTCAGAGTCTGGTGCAGTTGTCTGTGACAGAAATGGAAGGACCCGGCCTAGAGAAATGTCAGTAGAGACAGAAGTGAAGAGCTTTGAGAGAGGTAAGATTCATAGGATTATATGATAGACTGGATAATAGGAATGAATGTCAAGAATAATTCCTAGATTTTGACTCACAGGAATCTCATAGGTAGAGAGATGCTACATCTTTGTTGTCCTAAGATAGAGGAAAAAGATAGGTTTGTAGTGAATATCATGAGTTTATTCTTGGGCACTTTGGGTTTGTTTGAGGTACTCCAAATAGAAATACCCAGTGCCAGAGAATACCCAGGTCTCAAGGTGGAGCAGGAAGCCTGGGTTCTTGATGCACAGGTAGAAGTTCAGGGCTTCGACATTAGTAAAATTGACTAGGAAAAGGGGTAACATGGGAGAACAGCAGTGTGTGCTGTGAACCTTCAAGACATAGCTTGTCATCTCAAAGAAGGCGGGGTCTTAGGAGGAGAGGCAGGAAAGAAAAGAGCCCCTGAGAAAGATGCTGTGGAGACAAGGTGGTAGGACAGGCATTCCCTCGGCCTTTCTCATAGTCTTTTTCTGTTTCTATATGGTAGCCCTATAGCTCTTAATTCCAGATTCACAGAGAGAATCTCCACACTGATTCAATAAACTGTGACTTGGAGGCTTCCCCCTTGGAGTACAGATGCGGTTCTCAGGGTGTAGATGCTGTTCTGAGAGTTTGGTGAGGTTCTCAGGGTGTAGGTGAGGTTTGCAGGGTGCAGGTGCAGTTCTCAGGGTGTAGGTGCGATTCTCAGGGTGTAGAAATGGTTCTCATTGTGTAGGTGCGGATCTCAACCTCATGGCTAAATTTCCCCTCCTCCCCTTCCCACATTTTTTTTCAGTTGTGGTTACCACTGCATTTATTTTCCTGCAGCTAATCTTTCTACTGCTTCAACAAATTTGCCTTAAAGTGAATCACGAGGTTAGAACTCGTGATCACTTGGCCCTTTCTCTTCTTGTCTCCTCCCAGTTCAGAGAGCTTGCATCTCTTAATGGCTAGCATTCTCTTCGCTCTGCAGTTAGGCTCCACACACTCAGGCCTCAGCACAATCTTTTTTGTCATCTTAGCCTGCTTCCGGAAGACGGGTTTCCTCTGTCCACTGCAGCCACTCTGCTTCCCATTGCAGCGCCTCTTTCCTTGGGCAGGCAGGGAGTGCTTGCCCTTCTTATACTGGGTCATTTAGTGAGGTTGATGCTTGCCACACTTCTTACAGAAAGTCCTTCAGGTTTTAGGGACATTGACCATCTTGGTAGTAGAGCTGTCTACATGATGAAAATGAGAAGCCCAGCAACTTAATTCCCCCTTCCCACATTTTAAAATCACCATAAGCCAACCAAACCCTTTTCTGTTGGTTCTTTAGATGTGTGAATTTCTTACCTCCGGCTCTTGATACCTGCTGTCTCCTCTGCCTTTCCTCTCACCTCAGCCTTCACCATACTCTTCATTTTGGTTTGTTTGAGAAAGTCTCACTTTGTAGTCATGTTGGCCTCAAACTCATTATATAGCCCAGGCTGACCTCAAATTCATGGCTGTCCTCCTGCCTCAGCCTCCCGGTGCTAGGATCACAGGCACGTGCCACCTCACCAGGCCTTTATCATACTCCTAATGTAGCCTCCTCCTTGCCATCCTTCAGGAAGGTCTGAGTTTAGAAGAGACCTTCCCTGATCACTTTACCTGTGCACAAGAAGATCTTGTCCTGGTACCACATCATCCTCCCCTCTGGAATGTCAGCTCTCTTAGGACAAGGACAATGTCTGTCCTAGTCATCTTCTATGGGGGACAGCTTTGCCACCACCACCACCACCACCACCACCACCACCACCACCCTGGGACATTTGTCAATAGCTAGAGAGGTGTGGTTGTCATAGTGAAGTGCAGAAGGGTGCCACTGGTGTCTAACAGGTGAAGGCTACTCAGATGCCTTCCAGCATCCTGGAACACACCAAACACCCAGCTGCAGAATGACCCAGCCCCTGGTGTCCAGATGTGCCAATGTTGAGAAACTCCCGTTATCTTATTCGCTGTCAAGTGCACAATGACCAGAACAATTCCTTGCATCTACGTAGGTGATCACTAAGTACTTGTGTTAAATAAGAGAGGAGCTGAGCAAGCTCTCGACACTGTACTGTGTTTGTCCTCTTCATAGTGTTTTTCTTTTTGGGAAACTAAGTGTGGGGTGTTTTAATGATGCTTACACAAACCAGTCAGGTCTTCCAGGGCCAAGAGCATGTCTTCGGAAAATCACTGGTAAGCATGCTTCTCTGACTTTACAAACGAAAACAGCAGCAGCTACATTTTGCTCATGAGAGTTTAGAGGGGAAACACCTGCCTCGAAGTGAACAAGGAAATGGTCATTGTAATATCTTACATTTACCTAAAGGCTTTTGTTATCTAACTATAAAAACAGTATAACAGCTCATGGTGCTGGAGTTCACATTTTGAGGCTGTCTAGCTCTGTAGGCACCTTTTCAGGTCCTGGGAAGAATAAAAAGTTTCTGAAATTCTGTAGGAACTAGGAGAAAGGAAAGGAGGCACTGGTCGTGCAACTCAATGTCCAGGACAGCGCCACTGATCAAATTCACTTTATGTTTTGTAGCATGGAGAGAAACACTAACAGACATCAGAAACCATTGGACTTGAAGAACATACACAGACCTGGCCAAGGGCTAGACACAGGATCACCAGTTACACAAGTCAACCAGATTCAGGACTTACCGGTAAAACCATAATGCTTTCACTGAGTACTAAGGCATAAAAATTGTAGACAGGTACTGCACAGTGCATTAAATCTGGGTATTTCTGCAGATAGAATCCATGAATAAAAAGGTAATTAAATATTCATCCCTAATTTCCTGTCTTTAGAAATGAGGAATCTATGCTATCTATAGAAAATTGATAGTTACTTGGCTGATCCCATTAAGTATTTAGGAGGATGGTAAGATTTTGGCTGTGTCATTAAAGCCTGAAATCTAAGGCACTTAATTTAAGTCTAAGTTTAAACTTCCCCTTCCTGAGATTTGGTTTTCTTGGATGATTTCCTAACACCAAGCCCCAGAAATCTGGCTATGGCAGGAAAACTGGCCTGGAGAGCGACCTGCTGGCCAGCCGACTCCTGATTTGCGAATGAGCTGCCCGCCCAAGAGTACTGAACCCATCCTGCTCTGAAAACAAGTCCCGTTACTTGTTGGGGGCAAGGCTGGCTCAGAATCATCCCTGAATGTGCTCTCAGATTTAAATATGATGCCTTTGAAGTGATGATGATCAGTCAAAAATGATACAGTTATTGTGCTGGCAATTAGACAATCGGAAAGATAATCATGTCTGGCTTTTCACAAGTTTAATTAAAAAGGAAATGAGGAAAGGTCAACAGAGTTTGAGATTCTGAAGAAATCTTCCAGTGACTCCTAATGCTGATGACACAAGTCTTTATTTCATCTAATTGCACATTAAAACACACGACTTTCCAGGGGCACACAGGGTCTTTTTTTTGGGGGGGGGTCTTTTTGAGACAGGGTCATACTGTGCAGCTCAGGCTGGCCTTGAGCTCACTTTGCATCTCAGTCTGATCTGGAACTCACAACGATCCTCTTGCCTCAGCCTCCCAAAGTGCAGAGATTACAGGCGTGCACCACCATCACCTGTAGATGGGGCCTCCTTTTTCTCAAAAACAGAGAACTATGGGAAAGAGGGAAGAGACTCCCTAACTCAAAGCATTTCTTGGCCTCTCTAAAGAAACCACCTGCTTTAGTGTACAGATAGGGTGGCCTACAGTCAGAATCTGTGTGTCTAACAGTACTTTTTCAAATGAGTAATATAAAATCTACGTCCATATCTTCAGAGAAATAGAAGTATCTTTGTCCTAAAACATGACAGCCTCAAATGCATGAAAAGCAACAGAAAAGTCTCCAGTGCTCCATGCTGCTCCAGGGGATGGCACAGTCCTGAAGGATGGAGGCAGCGACACCTAGTGTCAGGGTACAGAGCGCTAGTTACCGCATGGGACAAGGCCTTGATCTTGCAGATAGGATTTTCAGCAACGTAAGTCACAGGAGAGCTTACCTTGCTGGTTGGTCCTTGCTCATTCTTTCATGGAATAATCAGTTTAGTGCTAACTTAGAGGGGTGAGACAATCATAGGTGACAGAGTCTGCTCCATCACAAGCTGCTCCGCCTTAAGCAAATGTCTTAACTTTTCTGTGCCTCCATTTACTTGTCAGTAAAATAGGGTTATAAAGATGGAAGCTACTTTGTAGAATTAAATGAGTTTAGATATGAAAAGTAGGGGCCAGGGAGATTGCACAGCTGGTTAAGCACCTGCCTGGCAAGTGCAAGGTCCTGAGTTCAATCCCTAGTAACAACAACAAAAACATGAAAAACATTTGACAGTAAGAGCTATTTGCTTGCTGTAATTATGGATGTGTCTTTTATACTTTCAAACATTTGCTAATTCATTTTGAAATGTGGCAGAGCAGATTTTAAAGCACACAATGCTATCCAGCTGGGATGTGGTTGCAGAATTCTATTTTTGGTCTTTTGCTTTATGGTGACCTTCTATTTATGACCAAGCCTGAGCAGGGAATAAGTTAGGGTCACTGTTAAAAGCTGTTCACGCAGAAACACAGCCCTTGTATGCCGCCACACCTGTGCAGTGCTGCTTTCTAGAAAGGGAGAAGCTGCTGTGACAGAGCTGGCAGAGACGGGGAGATTCCTCCCCTGCTGTGCTCCTTTCTTGTCTCCCTCTCTTCTCTTCTGTCCTCTACCTACGCTATGCAAACTAACCCATCAGACTGCAGCAGGCTGCCTGTCCTGCCCACCAGCCATCCGCTGTAGCACAAACCCTGACCTTCACAAGCCCCAGCAAAGCCACTGGGTGTCAAACCCATGTCCAGGCAACATCTTGGACCAACCTAGTGGGCCAAACAGCACTCAGGCTTGTGTAGACCGAAGACAGCAAGGTGTCTCATGGTGTGACTGGTCTGGTCCTGCACCTCGGGGAACCGTAGCACCCCACATGGCTCTTCCTTGCCATGTGAGCGGCAGTGGCTGTACTGGAAATTACTGTCGCCTTTCCCTATAGCAGCATGTGCTGCCTCTGGTCCTCATGTACTCGGACACCCCCACCCCTTCCCTGCCTCCACCTGGAAAGTGCCTTTTCATGCCTTTTCAAGGACTGGCTCCTCCTCTGCCTCCAGGGCTTGGCCCTCTCTATCCATTGGTCCCATCTAAGCGGCCTCTACCTCCTCTCCCTCACCACCCAGTCATTTTCTCTCAGTTCGCCCTACTCTTTTCCTACCAGCATGATTCCTTTCTGAAAGTGCTTTCATTTCTCATTTGCTGTCCTGCTTTCTACATGCTAAGGTAAGATCCAGAAAAGCAAAAACACCCCTGACCTATGCACACAGTGGCCCTGTGCCAGGACAGTGCTAGGACAGGGCCAGTCATGGGAATGGCTGGAAATGTCCCTGGAAAAGGAAGGGAAAAAGGCAGCCCTCAAGCAAGGCACTGAGGCTGGAGAGCAGCATCCCTGATCCAGGGTGCCTGCCTGCCTGCCTGCCTGCCTTCTGGCTTCCAGAGGCTCTCCAGCAGCAGCCTGGGCCTTGAGAGACTCCAGCTCCACCCACAGAGCCCTCGTTCCCTAGCCTAGTAATGCATCCACATCACAAGTGTCTTTAGGACAGGCTGAAAGCCACTTCATCTCAGGCCAGAGTCTTGCAATCACCAGGAAGTTCCTGCTCTTAACACTCACCCGCTGCACCTAGGACTGTGCTCTGGCATGGACAGGATGGCTGCATTCCCTCTTCCCCCGTTAGCCAACAACTGGTTGTTGAGGACCCCTTAGTCTGACCGGAAGCTGAAGTCATCTGAAAAGATACAGGAAAACAAGAGTGGAAACGGACTAAAACCATTCAGGTGGGCGCAACTGGCATTATGCCAAGCTGGCCCTGGCTGTGAGGTAGTGGCCATTACCTTTCAGCAGAGACTCAAAGAATGCAGTGGAAGAAGAGCACTGTATCATGGAAAAGAGTCACACTGGGGTACGCCATGACTGGAGGAGCTCAGGGTGAGCAGTGGGGGCTCGCTACAAGCAGGGGTCCTCCGGGATCAGTTTGGAGGGCACATTGGGCTTTTTCCACTCGTCCAATTTAGACACCAAAAACTAGAGCACATGACAGTCACCAACAACAACCTCATCATTCTGGGCCAGTTGTTACTCTCACGTTGTGTCATGCAGTGTCATACTGTCACACTGAGTTCTGCTGTCCTGGTGTGATGTCATGTGGCCGTGGCTGCATGGTGGGGCAGGGTGAGTTCCCTCACAGGTCTGGCCTGGCACTGGAGGCAAGGAGCAGGGACCAGGTGGTCCTCGCAAGGCGTCTGCTCCCAAGCACAGGCCTCCACGTGCAAACATCTCCTGAGCAGGGAGCATTCCAGCCCACCCTTGGGTGGGAACCTCCAGCTCCTGGGCCCTTGGACCCACAGGGCCCAAGGACCAGGCCTTGGTCTGATTCTGACTTCTCTCTCACAGAGTCCAGAGGGAAGCGAGGTTCAGTCAGCATCGGAAGACCCTGAAGACTGGCTTTCCACTCACAGTTTAGAGTTTGAGAAGCTCACTCTGGCCCGCCTGCTGGGTCAGGGCACAGCTGTGCTGTAAGTCTACAGCTACTCCTTCCTTCCCCAAGGCTGCAGGGATGCAGCCAGATCCTGGGCCCAAGGCCCCTTCCTAAGCCTTTGCCCTTTCAGGAAGGGGAGTAGCAGCGCCATGCAGGAAGTGCACTTCTCCTCTCAGAGCATCTGCCGTTTCGAGTCAAAGCTTTCTGAGTGAGTATGCTTCCCAAAGGCCTCCCATCGCCCAGAGCTTACGAGTAATCCCTAGCTAAGAGCAATCGCATTCCAACAGTAGCAGTCTCAGTGGGACCCTGGGCAGATCTCTGTGTCTCTGGCCCTGCCTTGCCCTTTTTCAAATTAGAAAGCTGGAAAAAGTAGTGTCTTGCAGGTGTGCTAGTATACTTGGGAGGCTGAGGCTGGAGGATCTCTGGGAGTTCAAGGCCAGCCTAGACTATGTGGGGAGACCCTGTCTCAAAACAACAAAAACAAAACCCACAAACAAACAAAAAATCAGTGTACTTCAGTCTTTTAAAGATCCACGGTTCAGTCAGGCAGGGTGGCACACACCTATAATCCAGAAGTCCAAGATAGGAGGACCACAAGTTCAAGCCTACCCTGGGAAATTTAGATACTTAGTAAAAACATGTCTTATAAAAGAAAATGGTGGAGGATTGGAGGTGTAGCTCAGTGGAACAGCCTGGGTTCAATCCTCAGTACTGAGAAAAAAAAAAAATCATAGATCCCTGGTTGAACACCTAAAATCTCACAGCTGCATTCGATGGTTGGTGGGATGACTTTCAACAGCACACTGGGCAGGCTCATGCCTCTGCAAAGGTACGTCAGAAATATGCAAGTGTCCCCTTTCCTAAACTGATTTTCATAGCACAAATATATTATCACTGATTAGTAATGGATACTAATCCGTAATTGATAATTAAGATGTTTTTGTAATTATATTCCAGCACTGCCAATCTGTGATCCATAATTACTATCTGCCTGTGGCTTCTGGAACGGTTATGATCATAATTAATAGCTAACATTTATTAACATGTCAGAAATTCTGCCAAGGACTGCGTGCCTGCCTTACTTAATCTTTATAGTCACTCCAAACATTGTATTACTCTCCAGCCAGGTAGCCAAAATTTAGTTGCTAAATGATTATTCTCATCTTTATTTCTAAGAATTGAACCCAGGGCTTTCACCTGATCCATAGCACTACCTCTTTTAAAAGTTTTGAGACAGGGTCTTCCTAAGTGACCCGGGCCGTGCTCGAGCTTGTCATCCTCCAGCTTTGCGGTCCAGCATTCCGGGACTGTCGGTGTGCACCGCTGCACCCAGCTGGGCCCACCATACCTGCCAAAATACATTCAGTGGTGAATTTTGTATTTACTATCTTTTTATAACAATTTTTATCATGATGAAAGGCTAAGCAAGTTTTAAAGGATTCTACACAGTTTACTTGGTTGGCCTTAATCGTACGTCCAGCACTTTCAGGAGTGTGCGAGTCTGTTCAGCGCACCTTTGGAGGTCGCAAAAGTAGTTAGCAAGTGGCAGAGGTGGACCTCAGACGCAGGCAGGTCCCCCTAATGAGGCGCATACTGTTAGCTCCGCGGTTGCGTCTACGCCCACGCGTCCCTAGCCTCCACCCCCCACCCCACCCAGAGGCCTCAACTACTCTTCTCCGGGTGGCCATCCTGTCTGCCCTCGGTAAGCTCAGGTCGGCTGAGCCCACGTGACCTGTCCCTACCTGGAGCGCCTGTCACATTCTCGTGTCCCTCCAGTCCTCCAAATGCTTTGCTTTACAGGAGGAAGTCCGAGAGGTTACCTGCCTCTTATTCAGACATTAATGCTTTTGTTAGACCATCCAGCAAGGACCCACTGCCCAACGGCCTCTTTGTCTTTGTGCTCAGTGTCCGGGGACTAGGGACAGCTCCATCCGAGGCTGCTGGAGTCCCCTTGCCTGAAATGTAGCCCCACCCTCCCGTGCCTGCCCTCACTTTGCAGCCCACCCTGGGCCCCACCAAGCCGCGGTGGCCACTGACTATCGGAGCAGCATCTGCACTCCGTCCCTTTCATGGTGTCTTTGCTGTTTTATCTGTGTCCTGTTAGTTTTCTTTCTAGATTTTTGCCTTCTATCTTCCCAAAACCTTAGACATACTGAAAATCTCCTGTCCACACCTTCCGTGCGTGTCAGTTGCTGCTGCCTAGTGATGGATCTTTCTGGTGTCTTCACAGAATGATTGAACTCTATCAACAGAGACTCCAGTGGCTCTTGGAGAACAGCAAGAAGGTAATAGGCTTGGCTTGGGACTCTGCCGCGTCTATAGCCCTGCCTGCATTGACTTGAAGCCCCACTATTGTAAGCCAGGCGTGGTGCTGAGACCTGTGTCCCACCTACTCAGGAGGCTAAGACTGAAGAATCGAACCTGAGGCCACCCTGGGCAATTAGCCACTTAGTGAGACTCATGAGATTATACAGCGGTCACTCAGTGGTACAGGGCCTCAGGCTCAGTCCCCAAAATAAAACAAAAACCCTTTTCATTGCAAAGTATAGATTTTCAACTTAAATGGACTTAAACTAAAAAAGAAATCTCTTACCCTATACAAGTCAACCCCCCAGAAGCTGTTGCATCCAAGTCTCTGGATTCTGGTTCACTCTGGTTTGGTTTTATCTCAGGGCAGATCTCCCCAGGCTTGGGAAGATTTTCACCCACAGCTCTAAGCTCACATGTCACCCTCTGCCCAGAGTGTAGCTGATAGGAACTTCCTTTCCTACGCCCTATGTACCTTCCTGTGTCTTGGGGGGCCCACAGCCCCCATCCCTGAGGGGTGAGACATGCTAGTGTGCCAGGCTGGACTTTGCCTTTTCCTGGGCAAATGTAGGGGATGCAGGATGGGGGACACTGGCTAACACCTCCCCTCCCCAGGGCATGGGGTGAGGAGAGGATGGCTGTGGAAAGCGGGGTGCTGTTTCCAGGAGAGGAGATGGGTCCAGCGCAGGTGGGAGCCCCAGGCATCCACCAGGCCTCCAAATCTCTGACCTAAGATTTATGATGAGGCTGACAGCTGGCTGTAACTTTTCTTGGAAGGTTGATGTAGACATTGTCCTCACACTCCAAGCTTTGGAAGAATGGTGGTGGACAAAGTCACCTTTAATTGGCTCTCTGTACTTTTCTTATTTCCCTCTCCATTTTCTGACACTGTTAGCTATAGGCCCCAGCTCTTGTCTGCAAAGCAGACACTGGTATTTGTGCCCCTGTCCCAATCCCAATTCTATACAAGACCCACAAGAGACAGCTCCATTCTGGGCTGACTTGGCAGGGTGCAATCTCTTCAGAACAGGAAGCTTCTTCCTGGGCTGGACTGGTCCAGGGTGCATCTTTCCAGCCAGCTCTTCTCCTGGTGGCCCGGGGTAACAGCTCAGAAAGAATGTGGACACGAAGCCCTGCCCAAGGGCAATAACCTGCCCTGGCACCTGTGGAAAGTGGGGCTGGTGGATCTTTCTGCCCCCACCTTCTGGGGGGCCACAGAGGAGCCCTCAGATGAGCTGACCTATGGCAGAGAGGTGACCACCTGTACATAGTTCACGGGCCTCTGAGTGTAGAGGCTGCCTGGAGGGCAGGAAAGAGCTTCGCTGGCTGGATGCACAGGAAGCAGGAAAGAAAGTCCCTCTCAGCTACACGCAGGCCAGAGGGCTTCTTCTCTGCTCTGTCAGGAAGGCTGTGGAAAGGTGGCTCAGTCCTCTGGGCCCTGCGGGTCTGCCTGGTTATAAACTAGTGTCACAGAGGCCAGATCTGAACCACAGCCATGCTCATTCTGCCGTCTGAAAGACTTTTTCGTGTTCATTGCTAAGATTTAACTGTCCTGCTCTTTCACTTTTGTATCTGCTTTCAGAGTACTCTCAAAGGATGAAAAGCCAGGCATGGTGGTGTGTGCCTGTAGTCCCAACACTCAGGAGGCTGAGTCAGGAGACTCTCTGAGAGTTCAAGGCCTACCTGGACTACATAGTGAGTCCAAGGCCAGCCCAAACTGGATAGTGAGACCTTGTCTCAAAAAAACGAGAAAACAAGAAAAAAGAGAAAGAGAGATGAGAATATTGGGTTATCCCTAGTCTTCAGCTCTTCTTATGTGGTTATCCATTTATTCTATGGAATATATTCCTACAGTTTTTATGGCTAAGTTTAAAGAATGCATGTTTTTATTTTTTTTTTTCACAGTTTCTTGTCTTTCTTTATTACCCTTGTGGGGTAATAAAGTGGTTTGTCGACAATGCCACTCTTCTTTTTTTTATTTATTTTTTATTTTATTGAAGTACAAATATCAATCAGACAGTTTCAAGACACCTTAACAAGACAGATTCATTAAATTAATACATTGCAAACTGTTTTCATAATATTTTGGTATCATACAAGGTGCATACATGATATTATATTTACAGATATTATTTTAGCAGATGTCTCTTATCAGTAAATTAAGAGTGTAGCTGCTTACTTATCTTATTTTTTATACCTGAATTATATCAAAAATTCAATAATTATTTACCTAGTGGATGACCGCAGTACTAGAAGCCAACATAATATCCTGTCCAACCACCATTAGTGCAGATCTTGCCTCTCATAGGATTATGTAGAAGCACAGCGTTATCTATCCCAACTGTACTGTCTATACACACACATCATGATTTTTTCTTTCTACAACCCTTCCTTTGTCTACACCTGTCAAAGGTGGGCACTCCACTGACATTCAACTAACTTAGGTGCTTGAACTCGACAACACAATCCATCACAGTCCAGCAAGAATGCATGTTTTTAATCTCAAAATTGTAAAACTCTAATGTCAGCTTTTTTTTTTTTTTTTTTTTTTTTTTTTACATTTTAAAGGAATGGGACTGGCTTAAATTTTAACTTCTGGTTTGAGTGTTGGCAGTGTCTTAGAAAGCCTTGCGCTTTGTTTGGGTCACAAATGCAACAAACACTTATTAAGCAAGGGTTGTGCATCAGGCCCAGTTCTAGGACAGGAGCACAAACAGGAGCTGTGCAGAAGTCCTGCCCTCCTGGAGCTGCTGTGCAGAGGGGAAGGGAATCAGCGAATAAATTACCAATCCATACAGAAAGTTGCTCAGCTACAGTGCTCAAAGAAGATTGAGTCTAGCTGTGGGGCGCATGTCTGTGATCCCAGTGCTGGGGAAGCTGAAACGGGAAGATCACTGCAAGTCCAAGCTGCATAATGAGACCCTGTACCAAATACATAAAAAAAAGATTAAGTAAAGTTGAGAACAGAGTTCAACAGAAGGAGGTCGATTTATGTAGGGTGGTCAAGGAAACCACTTTAAGGAAGAGATACTTGAATAGACCTCTACAGGAAATGAGAGAGAGCCAGGGAAGAATGTGCCAGGCAGAGAATGCAGCATATGCCGAGGTCCTGTGACAGGAATGAGTGTGACGTCTTCCAGAGGCAGCAAACAGGCCAGTGTAGTGAACGAAGAAGGAGCCAGGCGTGGTGGCACACACCTGTAATCTCAGCACTCGGTAGGCTGAGGCAGGAGGATCGCTGTGAGGTTGAGACCAGCCTGGGTTCCCAGTGAGCTCAAGGCAGCCTGAGCTGCATAGTGAGACCCTGTCTCAAAAACATGAGGGGAGACAGAGAGAGAGGGAGACAGACAGACAGACAGACAGACAGACACAGAGAGCAGAGAATTGTTGCAAGTGTGAGAGAAGATGTAAAACATTCACCTCTGAGTAGACAAGAGTGAGTTGAACAGAAAAATCAGGTGTGCAGCAAAGTGAGAGCCAGAAGCGCTCAGTGGGGCCTGCTACCTAGAGAGCTATTGATGTCACACAAGTGGAAGTTTCAATTCACAAGCGATCTAATGAGATAAGCACTCATGAGCCCAGCCCAGCAGCGGTGACATGGAGCCAGTTAGCTCTGCTAGAAATAGAGTGAACTAAACAGCCTAGCAGCTGTTGCAGATCCCTAGTTAGCAGATCCGCCTTTAGTAGAGCGGGCAAAACATAAATGAGGGCACAGAGAAACTAAGCAACCTATACTGATGCAGTTGGGTTTTGAACATCCCATCTTGCAAGACATGTTCCCTGCAGGCTCCAGGTTTCCTATAATGGGGCTGCATTGCTTTATGAATGTGAACCAGAGGCTGGGGAGATGGCTCAGTGGAATAAGTGCTTCCCTGGCAAGTGCAAGGGCCTGAGTTCAATCCCTGATTCTGCAAAAAAA
>PVKA01031379.1:0-26280 GCA_004027165.1 Ctenomys sociabilis | reverse complement strand
ATCATACCAAGATATACAAAAATGAAATTTTCCAAAATGTGTTATAAAGAAAAAATGATTAAAGCACATACATAAAAAAATATTAGCTATGTAAGAACAAAATTAAGTAGCATCTTATTCCACATTAGAAAGAAAACAAAAAGGACCAAATGTGTGAGAAACTAGACTAATTAAAGGATTGAAAGAAAAAAAGAAAGATCTATCCTCTTTGAATTTTATACTTAACAAACATACCTCTGAAAACTAAAAGTAAAATATTTTCTAGTTATACAAACTTGAAATATTTTAATACCTCTAGACTTAGCATATAAGAAATAACAAAAAGCATAATTCAAAAGGCAAGAAAAGTTGCAGTATGCTCCTGGATGAACAATAAAGAGCTCTCAAAGTGATAGTTATACAGGACTATATAAGATGAACCCTTATTTAAAAGGTCATTGAAGATCTATGAAATAGTACCAATCTAATGTTGGGTTATACACATTTTTTTTTCATACATACGTATGTGAATGTGTGTATAAAGGACAGGGAAGAAGTAATATAAAGTCTACAGGAATGGAAATATACTTTTTAAAGTTTCTAATACTAGGAGAAGATATCATACGGTGTCTTCTTTTTATTTATTTACTTTTTTAATTTTATTGAACTACAAATGTCAATCAGACAGTCTCAAGACACCTTAACAATACAGATTCGACAAATTAATGCATTGCAAATTGTTTTCATAATGTTTTGGTATTGTACAAGGTGCATACATGATATTATATTTACAGATGTTATTTTAGCAGATATCTGTTATCAGTGAATTAAGAGTGTAGCTGTTTACTTACCTTATTTTTTATACCTGAATTATATCAAAAATTCAATAATTATTTTCCTAGTGGATGACCGTAGTATTAGAAGCCAACATAATATCCTGTCCAACCACCATTAGTGCAGATCTTGCCTGTCATAGAATTATGTAGAAGCACAGCGTTATCTACCCCAACTGTACTGTCTATACACACACATCATGATTTTTTTCCTTTCTACACCCCTTCCTTTGTCTACACCTGTCAAAGGTGGGCACTCCATTGACATTCAACTAACTTAGGTGCTTGAACTCGACACCACAATCCAACACAGTCCAGCATTCTACAACAATAGTGAGTTATTCAAAGAAGTTGTCGACCATAGCCATTTACAGCTCAGCTTAATATTATGGCCCCACGATGTATACTTCATTTTTATACTTTTCTGCTTGATGGTTAAGACCTAGATAGATCAAGACTTACATACCAACACATGAACTTTATATTTCTTATGTGGTCAGCGAAGTCCTCTCAGGGTTTATCTTGTAGTCCTGTACATTATTCTGTAGAACCTTTGTCTGTGTCATCCATGTGGTTGATAAAGATTACACCTACCACCTAGATTGTAGTCCATTAACATTTTGCCATACTTGTTTCATTACATTTCTTTGTAACCTTCTACTCATCAATCAGTTTTATTTTGGACACTAAAGCAAAATCAAATTTCTAATTCCAAGTAAGAACCTGAAACACATGCCATTTATTCTTTCCACTGATTACTGAAAAATCTGGGTAGAAGTCACCTGGAAGACGTCTTCAAAGGTGCGAAAAGATGTCATACTGACTACAGACCTTGGCTTTAAAGAACTAAGGCAGTGAAGTATCTAGAATCTTCCTTGCTTCCATTATGTACAGTTCCCTGTGTTCTGCAGACTGGAAACATTAGTGGATATAGTCATCCCCCTCCAATATCCAAGAAACCTTGCTAGCTAGAGAGAAATCTTTTCTACCTACCTACCATTCTGGAGATGAATACCATGAAGAAAAAGCTGCTTTTTCCTTAAAGTAAAAGAGCTAAAGGTCTGAAAAATCTGTTTTATATATCCTTTGGAATAACAGGATGTCTATTTTCCATGGAGCCTGTAAGTGAAACTGACTCGTGCCTTTGCCCTTGCCCCTGTTGGTAATGGATACTATTTGTCTCCCATGCACTTGTTAGAGCTCTGACTTTGTTCCTGCCTGCTATCATAGCAAGGAAGTATACCCCCTCCCCTGTGGAGATGGTAGCTGGAGCGCGTAACTTTCCTCTTATGCCCACCTTAGCCAGACATTGCCCTTCCCTAGCTGGTTCAGTGGCTAGAACTTTGTTTTCCATCCTTGCCTTGAGGTAATGACACAGTCCTCTCATTTTGCCAGCTAGCTTGGTGCTTACTGTGGCGTGGAGGGTTATCACCTTAAATGACAGCAGAATGGCACAGCAGAAGAACATGACATTTGAATCATGGTCTTCAAAAAGTGATCCAGGACATGTGTTTGGTAACTAAACAGGTTGAACCCCTGTTAAGTAAATATCCGCTTCTTATCCTGTGACTCAATATGTCCAAGATTCACTGTAAAATTATGAAATGAAATCTCAATTCTAATGAGAAAATATATTCCAACACCAAGATGACACAAGTGTGGGGATTATCAGAGAAGCAGAACACAGTGAATATTTTAAAACATCTTGGAAATAAACAATAAATGGAAAATAGTACAAAGAAACAGAAAATATGAAAAAGAACCAAATGAAGTTTAGAACTGGAAAGTAATTACTGACACTAAAAATTCACAGGAAGTTCTCACTGGCAAATTTGAAATGACAAAAGAAAACAAATTGGGGAATGCAAAGATCCTTTGATATTGATGCACCCTAAACAACCAACCAAGAAACAAAACTGAAAAATAATTGCATTTAGTGTCCAGGATCTGTGGGGCAATAATGGAAGATCTGATAAACATATAAGATGAAGGGGCTGAAAACAAGCTCAAAGAAATAATGGTTTAAAATTTCCAGCATTTAATTGAACAATATGAATCAATAGATTTAAGAAGCAAAGTAAATGCAAACAATATGAAATCTTACATTAATTCCCAGATACATAAAAATCAAACTTATAAAAACCAAAGAGAAATGATTTGGATGCAGTTTTCACTTAAAGGCTTTAAATGGCTTTTGCCAAACTTATTTTTAGTTGTTTAATTTTTTGATGCTATGGAAAGTAAAATAGCTATTAAATTTTATTTTTTGAGACTTTTCATGTTCTGTACTTTTCTTTGGACCCTGGGCTTCTGTACAATGCCTGCCCTACCTCAGTCTCAGGAGGTGCTACTGCCTCAGTCTCTTGAGTAGCTGGGATTAGTGCTATGTGCTGCCTCACCCAGTTTATAACTGATCTGTGTGTTTTAACCTTTTGTCTTTTAACCCTGCTGAGCATCTATTAGTTATAATAATGATTTATAGATTCTTTGTGACCTGACGCAGGAGTGGTCATGTCATTTGCAAACAGAAACTGGTTTACTTCTTCCTTTCCAGTCTCTCTGCTGGTTATTTCTTTTTCTTTCCTTATTGCAGAGTGTACGATAGTGATGGCAAATCTTTTAGAGCTTTCAGTAACGGAGAACTGTGGCACACATGCCATAGGCTTACCACCACTGGTCTAGGGCCTGTGACGCAATGCCTGACATAAATGGTAAAAGTAGGCAACCCAGCCTGGCCCCATCATCGAGGAAGGGCATTCAGTATAGTAAATATGATGGGTTTTGTAGATGTTCTTTTTTAAATTGAGAAAACTGACCTCTGTAAAGTTGTGAAAGGTTTTTAATAAAGGTTTTTATACTGATATATGACTTTTATCAGATGTTTCTTCTGCACCTATTGCTAAGGATTTTCTTTTTCCATTGCTTGATTGTAATAATTACATTAGTTAACTTTATAATTTATTATAAAGTAATTTATTAGTTACTTTAGTTAATATTAATTCAATGTTGCATTCTTGAGGTAAACTATGGGCTCACCTTTGGTAGTGTTAAAGATTTTTTTTTTTTTTTTTTTTTTTTTTTTTTTTTTTTTTTTTTTTTTTTTTTTTTTTTTTTTTTTTTTTAATTTTTGGTATGAGGAATTGAACTCAGAACGTTACACTTACCAGGCAGGTGTTACCCTCCTGAGCTATCCAGCCCTATTAAAGATATTTTTGTCTTTCTTCATGATAGTTATTAGTCCGTAATTATATATTTTTGGAGTGTCATTGCCAAGTTTTTGCATTATGCTTATATTTTTCTCATGTGACTTTCTCATTCTTTTTTGCCAAATTTATTTACATCATTTTCTAAAACATATCAAAATCAAATTTTTTATCAATATCAAATATTAAAAAATGTTTTTCAAACTTTATTCATTACTAAAAAATTGTGTGTACTTTTATTTGTGTCCCAGGCATTTCCACACTTTGTCTAGTTTTTGAAAGAAATTCTGATTGCATGAGGGCCAGCCAAATAGCTCACTGGATTAAATCACCTGCAAGCAGGCACAGGAGCCAGGAGTTCAATCCCCAGTCCTGCTGTGCCAGCCCCGCTCCTGGGGCATGCTGAGACCATAATTGAGATTGGGCATGGTGGTACATGCCTATAATCCTAGCTCTTGGGAGGTTGTAAGTAGGCAGATCACTACAAGTCCAACCTCGTAATGAGACCTTGAAACACCCTGTAGACTCTTCCCTAAAATACAAAAATGAAAAAAACAAAGAAATTCTGAATGCAGTACTAGTAGAAAAAAAGTTATTTTAGATAAAGAAATCACTAAAAATGATATGTACATAGCTTAATGCATTTGTTTTAAATGTAAAATATATATCTGCTCACTGTTGATCCTGAGCCAAGGCATATTCTTTAAAAATGTGACTTACTTGGAGTTGCATGATCTGTGTTTGGTATAAAGATCCAGCACATCCATGCTGTGCCATTTAAAATGTCCAGTTCGGCTCTCTTTATAGTGATGGTGATACCACTTAAAACAAGCTGAATGCTTGTTTCTGGTATTTGCATGTTTCCTCTACAGTCAAAATTGTCACCAATTTAAGTAACTCATTTTACTGAATCATGTGGAAGCATTCTAATTCTTATAAAGCAGCAATTGTCTTTTGCACTATTTTTTGTTATTTAATTAAATGTGTCATTATAAGTTCAAGTTCAACTGAATATAAACAAGCTTGAGGTGAAAGTTGTTCAGATCTAGGTGAATACTTCCCCTGGTGGAGGTAGGAATTAGAATGCTGAATTGCAGCCTGCCAACCAGGAGCGTTCAGGATGAGGGATTTGGAAGCACTGTCAAATCTAACACGTCATCTAGATGGAAGTTAGTGCTTGATACACTCTCACTCCTAATATTCTTGAAATCAGAATTAATGTAGGAAGAGAAATTAGCTTTCATCCTTGCTCCACCTTGCCCGCCCTCATTTTCTAAAACATATCAAAATCAAATCTTTTTTATTACATTAGTTATTTTTATTACATTAGTTAACTTTATAATTTATTATAAAGTAATTTATTAATTACTTTAGTTAATATTAATTCAATGTTGTACTTATTACTGTGTACTTTGTGCTACCTTTGGTGCAATTGATACAGAGATGAACAAAACATAATTATTCTTTTCCAGGAGTTGAAATCCAAAGATGGTGACTCTGTTCAGTGGTCTCACCAGCAGTTTCCTCTCTTGAGTGTTAGTCTAGAAGGACAAGCTCTACAGACATGGCATTCAGAGGAGAATTATCCCATTACACTCTGAGTGAGGAAATGTCTGAGGGAGGCTTGATCTTAAAGGATAGATAGGAATTAACTAGGCTTTAGGGATCAGCGTGTACATTTTGGGCAGCAGAAAGAGCTTGTGCACCTCTTTCACTGGCTGGTTAGTAATCTTGGTGCTGACCTATTCAAAGTGACCCTCAAATGTACATGTGTGTATTTATTTTCTTCACTCATACTTTCAGTGGTAAAACTTACTGAGGCCTTCCCCATGTTTTGTGATAGTAACTGCTATTTTTGAAAAGCACATCAGTAAGCAGCAGAAACAGATGAATTTATGCCAAAACCTCATTCCCTATCTCCCCTTCCTTACTCTCCCCAAGAGTTATCATTAATTATAATCATGGCAAATAAGATACTGAAGGCCATTCGTTGTGATGTACCAGACACTTGGTTAGTGTTTATTCATTTCAGTAACCCTTTGAGGAAAGAATTAGGATCTCCATATGGAGATGAAGAAAGTGAATCTTGGAAAAGTTGAGTAAATTGCCAAAAGCTTTAGTTTTGGAATTAATTTGTGATCATGTTTTTTTAAATTCAGAAATCCCATTGCACTAAAGTGTGTGCCGGTGAGGGGGCTTAGCTGTAAATCATGGGGAAAAGTTTAGATACTCTGAGAGAGTTATGGTTGGACATCTAAAGATAATTGAAAAATTGTGTTGAGCTTTAATTGCACCACAGATAGTTTTGTAACTCATATGAAATTTAAATTATGTGCCTCTTTCTCTTGCTGTATTATAGTTCTCATGAGACATGTCGGTTGATCAAAATACAAAGAAAGCTCCCACTGTGCCTGTATCCTCCTTTCACCACTCGTCCCACTTTCCTCTCATTGGAATACAGATGATTAGCACTCCTACGACTGGCACAGACCCTTAGTAGTGTGCTAAAATGCCTCCCTATTCACCCTCTAGTAGGTAGTCTGGTTTAAATTGCCTCCTTGGCTGCATCTGTCCTTCACAGGCTTGCAGCCTGGAAGTTTCCATTTGTCTCTATTTTACTCTCAGCTTCCCCCAACCCTCAGCCTGCTCCCATGCCCCCTACCCAAGGTACACTGCGCCTCCCTGTTTTCTAGTTCCGCTGAACTCAGTTTGTTAACAGTAAATATTTTAAAATCTTATCTTTGCTCTTGTTCCTCCTGTGCTTTTTCCACCTGTCTTTGTTGTCAGCCTGTAAATTGTTACTCAAGCAGCAATGAAATGGCACCTTCTCTGTGAAGCCCTCCTTAAGTTCTCAAGAAAAAGCAACATTCATCACTTATTTTTTGACTCTACATTCATTCTGTTTATGCCTTTGTTATATCCCTTAACATATTTAGCCATAGTTAATTTTCTTTCTGCATGTTTCCCATACTCCTGATTGGGAGCATCTGGGTGGTTAGATCATTATGGGTTATTTAGTCTTTAGCACCTATATATAGTAGCTTCTTAATGAACCATACTGAATTATCACTGAAATTAATAAATGCCCTTTATTGAATGCATTTTGTGTCTCAGGCACTGTGCTTGATGGTTATAAGTTCTTCGCACTTATCTATCCTATGATAAAAAGATATGTACAAACCTATTTCACAAATTAGGAAGTTGAAGTTAAGAGAGGAAAAATCACTTGACTAGAGTAACAGATTATGAAACTGACAGTCAAGATCTGAACCCAGAATGTCTGGTTCACACTAAATTTTCCTTTAAATACTAGCAAGAATCATTCATTGATTTATTCTTTACTTCTCTGGAGAACACAACCAGAGGTACGTTCTCTGATGAGACCATGCTGAATAACTAAGGATGGGAAAAGAAAGATACTGTATTTTGAAAGGATAAGAATGCTCTTGGAAAAGGCTTAAGAGTCATTTAAAAATGTTGTTTGGCCACAGAAGGAGAGTCAGGAATCTGCTGTGATCCATATTGATAAAGTTAGATTGAAAGAATGCGATACCTGGAAAAATCACATTCACACATTGTATTTGCAGAATAGACAAGAAGAAAGCATTGTTTGGCAAAAGAATGATATAGGTCATTTATTGCTAGAAATGCCCTCTTATAGAGAAGAAATCCTAGGTTTGGATTAATCAGTTTGCCTAGGACATACAGTTAAGTATTTTCTGAGTCCCAATTTGGTATCCTTTCCACTTTAGTGTGCTGTATATTTGAGTTGCTGTGTGTGTGCTTAGAGATAAAAATGCTAGACCATGGCAGAAATGAGTCTAAAAGAAACAGCTTGATTCTTTTGCAGCTGGTCAGCTTTTGCCTAAGACCTGCTGCTATTTTGGGGCTCTCAGTTTGTCCAGAACTGAATACTGCCAGGCAAAGAAGAAAAAAGCTTGGCTATTATTTAGGCCTCCTAGGTCTGAGCATTCACTTCTCTGCTTGCAAGGGCAAATTATCAGTTCATCGCTGCTGGGCAGTCTGAGCATAACGTTTATATTAGACCTTGTCCTAATCCTTAACTATCTAAGTTTTTAGATAGCCACTGGTTTGTCTTTTTCTTTTTTAAATATAGTCCTGGCCTTCAGATTGGGAAAAGAGTAGAAGAAAGAAATCTAAGTCGGTTTTTACCAATGATGATTTCTAATCCTGTTTCTTTCTGTTGTTTTTCAGGGTGATGAGGAAGGACCCAGGTAAGATCACATTATTACTGCTTGTCTCTTCTCAAAATTGAAGTAGAGTGACATTCGTGGCCTTTTAATGCCCCACATATATGGGTAGCTGAGGAAATAGCATAGACAAGGGATTCCATTTTAAGTCAGGGCTTTGAAAAACCTTATTTTTTAAGACTTCCATCTTCTTCGCTATCTGTGTCACTTCCTGTCTGTAACCTTCAGATAAAGATAGACTTGAAAGTTGTAATGACAGTGACTTGACTTTATTTTTTATCACATTCAGGGTACCTTGTTAAGAAAAAGTCAGAACTACATTTGAACAGTACTTGTGTTCTATCAGGTGGGCCAACTAAGTAAATGTTTGCTTTCTTCTCTTTTAATTTGAATTTGACTCTTTCTAATGAGCTGTAGATCTTTGCAGGAATATTCTTTATTCCTGTAACATCTTTGTTTCTGACCTGAAGATACTAATACAGTGAGTACGAGGAATAGTTATATAAAATTCTGCTTAGGAACAAAATGCCTTTGCGCTTTTCTGCATCTACAGTAAGATGACATTTTTAAAAGTGCATTTGTTGCTGTCTCAGCCTTGCAGCGAACCTGGACTTTGGGTTACTTACCTTTCCAGTATTTTGCTCAAGAAGTGCGGCAGAAAAAGAGATTTATCTGTATATAAGCAGGATGGTTTGGACAACTGTACTGTGAATTTCTGCTAGCCTATGGAAAGGAGCAGATAATACTTAGTTTTGTCTCTTCTTTTCAATTTTTTCTTAATTTTTTATGCATTTCTTCTTTTTTTCTTCCAATTTTATATGCATATATCTGACAATATGAATAATTGGTTGGAAGACAAACACTATTTCAACAAATACTGTGAAATTCATATTAGTTTGTTATGTGAAATTCTGTATCACTTGTAATTTTTTCTGTTTTAATTCTAATTTGTACTCATTAAAAAATAATAATAATAGAACTGCTAAGTTGTGTCATCACAACTGGGGATCTGTACCAACTAGAATGTAACATGCAGATAGATCCCATCTGTCCTATAGACTCAGAAACTGTTAGATTGGGAGGGGTCAGAGAATCATTCAGGCCCCTACAGTTCAGATTATTTCTAGCAGAAATGCTCTTCCCCCCACAAACTTTAAGTAGAACCTCAATGTGAAAGAAACTTTCTCTACTTAAAATTAGGGTCAACACCATCAGTAAACCCACCTTTCTCTGTTGGTAGACCCTGAGGAGCTTCTACAGAGACCAGGTTTCTCAGAATTCAGTTTAAACATCACTAATCTTACTGAAGTTCCTTATTAAAGGCAGTTAAGTTGGATTGTGGTGTCGAGTTCAAGCACCTAAGTTAGTTGAATGTCAATGGAGTGCCCACCTTTGACAGGTGTAGACAAAGGAAGGGGTGTAGGAAGGAAAAAAAATCATGATGTGTGTGTATAGACAGTACAGTTGGGTGTAGATAACGCTGTGCTTCTACATAATCCTACGAGAGGCAAGATCTGCACTAATGGTGGTTGGACAGGATATTATGTCGGCTTCTAGTACTACGGTCATCCACTAGGAAAATAATTATTGAATTTTTGATATAATTCAGGTATGAAAAATAGTAAGCAGCTACACTCTTAATTCACTGATAAGAGATATCTGCTAAAATAATATCTGTAAATATAATATCATGTATGCACCTTGTACAATACCAAAACATTATGAAAACAGTTTGCAATGTATTAATTTGTCGAATCTGTATTGTTAAGGTGTCTTGAAACTGGTTGATTGACATTTGTAGTTCAATAAAATAAAAAAAAATAAAGCATATGTGATTGCAAAAAAATAAATAAATAAAAAATAAAGGCAGTTAAATGAATTGTCCAAAGTTATCTTACTGGTGCCAGTATTTGACATTTATTTTAATCCCAAACTAACAAATACAGTTCCTTTTTCATTTTCCCTGCCCACATGCTAAGTCCTCTTCATAACTGAGAAGTATCAAACATTATCTCACCTCTCCATGTGCCAGAGCTTCCTTCCCTTGGAAGCTGCTTCTCAGTCTCTGCTCTAGAAAGAAGAGGAACTGTCCAGCTCCTTTTCTGCTGTGGCCAAAGTCCCAGGCACCCTGCTTTAAACTTAACTCCATCTTCTAGCTACACTCATGAATAGATTCGTTCTGTGTTGTGGTTTTCTTCCCTGACTAGATTCGTTCTATGTTGTGCTTTTTTTTTTTTTTTTTTTTTTTTTACCAGCTTGCCTCTGTCCCTTACATTCTCACTATGTTTCTTCATTTAGTTACTTAAAATATGTTTGTGACCCTGCTTCGTGTCAGGCCCTGTGCTTCATTCTGGGTACAAGTGGTGAGTAGGGCTAACTAGAGGCAGGCATCCACCAAGCACTCACTGTGGGCAGTGCTGTGATCAGTTGGGCCTGCGTTGTGTGAGGAAGGGCTCCACCCCCTGGGTGATGCGGGGCGGCTAACCAGGAAACAACCGGAGGTCTGGATGTTGAGAGGGCAGGCAGAGGACAGGGCCAGTTTTTGTAGAGAGAAGAAAAACTGTAAAAAGTTTTCATAGCGAAGAGCAAAAGAAGGAAAGCGGTTTTCAGGCATTTAGTACCATATAAACTAAAGGTACCTGAACTCTGTGCTGAAGTTGTAGGAAGCCTTTAAAGAATTTGAAGTAGGAATCAACATGAACAGATTTAGGTTTTGTAAGTCTTTTTGTGTCATTGGAATGGAAAATAAATTGGAGGTGGATGAAGATCCAAAGTTGGACTATGGCTCTTAGTACTATATTTTGTGCTCTATAACAGTTTACCTCAAGCTAGGTATTTGTAAGAACAAGAGGCATCTTTAGTTCACAGCTCTGGAGGTCCAAGGGCATGGCACCAGTACCTGAACTGGTTCTGGTGAAGGACTCATGGTGGATGGCATCATCACAGTGGTGGAAAACTTCGCAGAGGGAAGGAGGGAGGGTGCCACCTCCTTTATACTAACCAGTTTTCTGGGAACTAATTCAGCCTCACGAGACCTGCTTCATCCCCTCAGAAGGTGACGCCCCATTGATCTCATGTGCTCCAACAGGCCCCATGCCATACACGCCTTACCATCTTTTAACATCTCTGCTCTGGTGCCATGTGTCCAGCACATGAACCTTTGGGGCTCAGCTTGCATCCAAGCCATATTATTTGAGTAGCAGTGATAGGGGCCTAAATATCTATTCTTCAGTTATTCAACAGGTTTTCACCATTTGAAGTTTAAGTTAGACACCACATTCTCCTTGACATGTCATCTCTTAGTCTCAGGACAGCTCTAGCTCCTTCAAATCCAGCAGGCACACTCAACTCACTTTACCCTTATGGCCACATGACAGAGTCATGTTGATTAGATGCATATAGGAAGCTTATGAAAAGATTAACACTCTCCAGAAATACTGTTGAGTACAAGATCTTGGCTTTAGAGAGTTTAACTGCAGATACCTTCGTGTCATTAAACAAGGCAGTGGTGAAACATAGAGTTTCCTTAGTAGCAACCAAGATGTCAGGCTGTCTCCCTCGAGCCAGGTTTCCATGCATGTCAGCAGGGTTCTCTTGAACTAGAACTTGAAAAAGCCATTTTTGGTACAGTGAGCACTTGAAGAGCATGTAAGAAGGGTCATGTATTTTAGCCCTTAAATTCACACTCTTTGACTCCATTAATTTTATTTTGTATTCAGCTACCATTTGGTTTCATTTATGCCAATTAACACTTCAGGGCAGATTGTCTTAGATCTGAAATTTGTCATTTATGACGTATACTTTGTCATTTCAACAAGCCATATGAATTGCTGTTCCAAAGGCTTCTGCGTTGCTGATGGATTGTATGAGACTTTGGTATGTTAGGGAGACAGAAAGAAAACAGGTCCACCCGCTGGGCGTGGTGGCGCATGTCTGTAATCCCAGCACTCGGGAAGCTGAGGCAGGAGGATTGTTGCGAGTTCAAGACCAGCCTGAGCTACAAAGTGAGCTTAAGGCCAGCCTGAAATGCATAGTGAGACCCTGTCTCAAAAAGAAAGAAAGAAAGAAAGAAAGAAAACAGGTCTCTCTGCGCAGACTGTAGATGGGAAACTTGCTTGGTGCCTTGAGCTTTAGCTCTGTTTGGACTCTTATGCCTGTGTCATTTTTGCTAGCATTCTTCCTGCATGGCCTCTTTACCACTGTCTAAGAAGAAGTCAGAGCAATCTCCACAATGGAAGGCACAGAGAAGAATTCCTATATGTAGGAACATACTTGCCTATAATAAATTTTCTGCCCTTTCTATAGCTAGTGTCTCTCTGCTTGTCTTCTTTCCTATTTTGACCCCCCCCCCAATTTTTTTTTTTTTCAGAACCAGGGATTGAACTTAAGCCTTTGCCCTTGCCAGGCAAGCACTTATTTTACTGAGCCATCTTCCCAGCCCCCCAAACTTTTTGATATAAGGTGGCCAAATGCTTTGCTTCTGGTCATGACTGCTTCTTGCCCTGAGTTTTAGTATATAGTTATTCTGCTAATTAAAATAATACTAATCAGAGCTATCATTTATTAAAATTTAATTATGTCCAAAATGCTTTGTGTGAGTTAAAATTTAATCCTTATATAATAAAGAATATGCTACAGTTATCCCACTTGTCAAATAAGGAAATCTCTGGAGTAATGAATTTTCCCTGGACCACAAGGCTAGTGAATGACAGAGTTAGGACTTGTTTATCTTCTAGTTTCAGGGCCTAGGTACTCAACAGTCTCCTCGACTATGTCCCAGAGGCCAACCTGCTCCATTCCGTGGGCTTCATATGCAGTTTTAGGGGATCACTTTGGTCTGGTCCCTCAATCCAGGAGTTACTTGCTCTGACATTGAATTGCTGATTTTGGTTTTCTGCAAGCAAGAGAGAGGCTCATAGGCTTAGCTTCTGTCCTTATTTAAGGCTATTTCTTTGTCTCATCTTCACACAGTGTCCTTAGAATGCCAGCAGCAAAGCAATGCTCTCTGGGGAGCAGCCAGCCTCGCCTTCCCTTGACCCCTCCTAATAGCTGCCTACTGCTTACCCTGTGGTAGCTTACTCCTCAGATCCATGTCACACAGTCATGTATCTGGCAACGGTTCTCAGAGGGCATGGAAGAACAAAAGTCCTAATTTGTGAAACATGGGTATTAACGGCTGTGGAGTCATCTTGTAAGAAGGTGTCTTTGAAACCCAGAATGTTTTTTCTTTTCAAGCAAAAAAGCAATTTACACTTTTGGCAGCAATTTTCTGTCTTCCCTTTGCTATTATGGAAGATCCTGTGTTCGCTCCCTCACAGATTGGCTCCTTATACTCTTGCCAGGGCCTGCTGAGAAGTAATATATATTCAAGGAGAGGGGGTGGCAGTATGATCTGCTAGTGTGAGAGCAATTGTGTAGTGGGAGGACATCAGAGAAGAAAAGACCCTTAAAATTCTTGTGTTCAGAAGAGAAGGAGTGAGATCAGATTAAATTTTGATTTGCTATTGAGGTTTTCTGTGATTTTTTTTTTTTTTAAACTAAAAGTAAAGCTGTTGCTCTACTATTAGCAACAGCCGAATGTGGAGCCTCTAGAATTTTTCATCTTCAAAGCTGGCTGTAATTCAGGCGAAGACAGCTCCTGCTGAGATCACTGTGGACGTGACCCATGCTGTTTTTGTGATCAAACAGGAAGCATGTTGTAAGGGAGTAATTGTTAGCAGAGTCAGCAGGCCTGCTTCTGCTCTTGCTTCTGCCTGTGACGTTGTGACTCTGGACAAGTCGTTTCACGTTTTGTACTCTGTTGTTAATTTTCCTTTGAATTCCACCCTCATCTCTCTCCTCATCCTGATCTCTGGCTTGCCTTGGAGATATGATTGTGGTGAGCAACATAAGTCTGTCAGATACAGCATAAAATAATCCATTTATAGATAATCTGGTAAGTTTTAAAAACCTCCATTTTGATTCCTTAAAAATTATTTTGGGGCCACATGCTAAGCACCTTGCCCTCCAATGAATGACCATATGTTCTTAGACATAATATTGTCTTTCTCAGTACGTAGGAGTTGTAGAAATAAGAGTAGGTCAGTAATGTGCTTAGGACTCTTGTCTGCTTCTTGCAAATTCCTGATTTGGTTGTTGCATTATATGCATTTCAGGAGGGCTGTCTGAAGGCAAGAGAAATTTGTTCCCGTACGTGACAAGAAGTGGAACTATCAGGAGCTGCTCACTATGCATAGTGGGGTTGCTGTGCCTAAGTGTGCTTGAGCATGAAGAGTCTTTTATCTCTGACATTTCTGTCTCACAGACTCTGAGCTGAGTTTTGATTGTTCATTCCCTAGTTTAGTCAGATCAAGAATGAAGCCAGGCAGTGCACTGTGCCTCCTTGCTCACGTAATTGATTTTCAGAAGTTTATGCGTGTTGCTTATTAACCAGAGAATCCGCCCACAGCTGGAAAATGCAGCTGAGGACACATAACTTACTACATCTGCCTGCAAATGGAGATGTGTTGAGGAGTAGCTTCTCTTTCACCATACAAGTACATCTCTCTACCTTTTCTAGTTCCATTGTGCTAAGGAAAAGCTCAGTAGAGAGAGCTTTGGATTTCACGTGCATGCTGCAGCTCTACCCTGATCAACTTCTATTTGCCATCCGGTGCACTTTTATGCATCTTGGTAGTCTAACTTGGTTTGTATATTTGGCCTCAGAGCTTATCAAGATAACGCTTTTACCAGGAACTCTATTTTTTAACCTCTCAAAAAGAAGGCTGCAGAGGAACTCTATTGTTAATATTTTCAGCACATATCTTCGAGTGCCCAAAGCATGCCAGGCCCTATTCTAAGCCCCAGGGGGTGATTTTTGTCCCAGAATTCAAGTACATCAAAGTCTAGTTTCAAAGAGAATGAAATGAGCTGCTGTAATTTCAAATGTTAGTGCAATATAATTGTCATAACTTATACAGAAGTATTTATGGAATGCCAACTAAGGAAGTATTTTAAACATTTGTATATTTGATAGTTTATTTCTCATGATAGTCCTAATGTGTATTTCTATGCTATCTTCATTTCTCATCTAAGATGAAAATACTGAGAGATTAGCATTCATGAGAGCACATAGCTAAAAAGTGGTAAAGCCAGCATCATACTTGAGTAGTTTGACTCCAGAGAGCAAACTCTTCTCTTGTAGTGATGTAGAGCAGGGTACAAATAACTCAGAATAAAGAGTTGTTAAATATAGCATTTCTTCTGTGCATTAACAGATGGATAGGGCAGCCTCTTCAGATAGAAAGGACAGAAGGGCTGTCCAAGCAGAGAGCTCAGCACCTATTAAGGCTCACAGGAGTGAAAACACTCATGCTACATGGGTACTACTGAGTAACTGTGTGGGAAGTGAGAGCAAAAGGTGGGTTGGGCCCAGCTTGTAAAGGTTCTCTCTGGTTGGCCCTGCCTGAAGCGCCAAAAGATCTGTTCCTTTTCCTGTTACACTTTACCTCTTGACTGTGCCATCTTCTCAAGAAGGATAGACTTCTGAGTCTCAAGGACTCCTTCCCCTAATTACATCTCATGCTGGGTTATAGGCATGTTGTTTGCTTTCTGCATGTCTCATAAATTTCATATCTTACATTTAAAGGACAAATGTGTTCTGAGATTTTAGCTAGAAAAATAAGCAACTAAGGTAAAGTAATTGTAAAAGGAAATTGTTCATTTTATTTGTGTTCCAGTTATACTTCTATTTTCACAGCTTATACTCTCTAATTTAAAACCAAGTTTAGAAAGTGGTAATAATAATAATAATTCCTTCCAAATTAATTTCCAAATGGAAAATATAGGTGTTTTGCTTGAAAGCCAGTGAAACAGGTTGATAGGAAAAAATGCCATGTTGGTCTCTTATGCTGTAGCATGTGGTCATGGTCTAGTTTTCTTTTTCTTGGTTTGTCTTTATAGATATTTTGGACTGACATTAACCGGAATAGATTTTAGGTAGTCATGAGTATTCTTTAGTTAAGAATAACAGAATCTGATGTCCTTGCTTATTCCCCTTTGTCTGTGGGCAGCCACAGCAGAATTGTTGTTCATGATCTTTTTCATTTTAGGAGAAACCTGCTTGTCTCAAGCATTTTTTGGCTTTTTCTCAGTGAGAGGCAGGCACAAGGTCAGTAATTCCATTTTCCCAACAGCTTCCAAGTGTTCTTCCTTTTCTTCTTTGGTGAGCTCTGTGTGGCTGAATTACACTTAACCTTTTTATCCAGAAACCTGCAGCAGGCATCTGTGGCAGATGCAGAGAGCACATGCTGGTGGGGTTTTTTCTTTTTCTTTTCCTTTTCAAGTTGGTACACAGTTTTGAATCATTAAGTATAAGTTTCCTTAAAATTAGAACAATAGGGGCGTAGCGTCAGAACTTGAAGAAAGGCAAACAAAACCCAAGATAAAATTAAAAGCTGATGCAGCCACGAAGCTAGGAAGTCTATCAAATATATGTAGGTAGGACTTGACCCAGTGCCTAAAGCAAACATCTCACTCCTGAGATGAACATCCTATCTGGTTAAGGTTTGCTATCAATTGCTAAGGAACCTAGTGTCATGCATTACTAACTTCACAAAAGTATAAATAAAAGACAGTTTTGTTGTGAAAAAATAAAAAGGGGAAGGAAAAATATATATGTATGTGTACACAAGAAAGTTAGGATAGATAGCTACTTTTTCTCAGTTCACTAAGAATAAAAGTTTGTACTAATATTATTTGGACAAGATATCATGTCTGCATCTTGTCCTCTGAATAACTACTACAAGGACAACAATATGCAATGTATTGATTATTGTAAACATCTTACTAACCTGTTTTGAAACTCTTTCATTTGCTATTTTATCTTTTTTCTCCTTATATAATGAGTAAAAATTATAAAAAAAAATTAAAAGGTGACATTTTTGCCACCGGCCAGAATGTACTTGTTTGAACCCATAACTTAAGCAGGAGTGGTTGCAGGTTCATGGAGGAAATACTTTCTCACCAACCTCCAGGGATTTCAGGGAAGAGAAACACTGCCTTACTATGAATGCCTCTCCCCTTACTCCTTAACAGGGCCACCAGTTGCAGATTTTTGTGTGGCTGTAAATTGAAAAGCATTTTGCTTTCTTGGTTGGTACATTTCCTCTTATACTCAAGTTCCATCAATTCTATTTAAATAAAATGAGATTGAGCGTGAGACAAACAGTACAAGGAGGGAGAAGCTGACAGAATTGCAGCAAAGCCAGCAAGAGAAGCCTCTCTTAGCTGCTCTGGCTGCTAGATGCATCTTGGCCCAGATGCTGGGGGGTGGCATGCCATTTTATCTTACATGAGTTGTTATCATCTAGATAAAGATTAACAGTCACCAAAATAGCAACACTGTTCTAAAACTTTAAGGATTATCTAGGACTGATAGTTAAGGAGCAATAATAGTGAGATCAAATGTACTGAACATTAGATGTGAATTAGATCTCTATATGTTATACTGCAAAGCTTTAAAGCTACTCTGTGCATAGTTATTCTCATCCCCTTTTAGTGTGTGGGGAAACTGTTAATTGTAAGAGTTTCAGTGATTAAGCTGTGTCATACAGCCAGGAAGTGATACAGCTGGTGTCAGAACCTGTATCTACAGGGCTTGAAGTTCTGTGCTTTCAACCATTATACTCTACTGCCTTTGTCAGGCGCTGAAAAATTTTTATCTTCTGACTTCATGCTTGCCCATAAGTAAAGCTGCTGGATATGACTGTGACAAGCCAATAGGAACATTTATTAGGAGAAAAAATTCTTTTAGATTTTCTTTGTTGAATATTAAGGTGTTTGAGAAAAAAGCTGATGAAGAGCTTGCCAGGAAAACGTTTAAGGTGGAATGAACAGGAACTTCTCTCCCCAGACAGGTAAACAGTAGCTTACTTCCTGGCTTTTGTGCAGCCAGCAACTGCTATTGGCTCTTCTGAAAGAGCCGCAGTTCACCCAGTGGCAGGTGCAGGCCAACCATTGCCATGGCAACAGCAGGAAAAGCAAGCAGTTTAATTCCAGAACTGATAATTAACTAGGGGGTGGGGTGGGGGTGGGGAGAGAGATGGGGGAATAATTGTTGCAGGAAGGAAAACTTAGCAATTACTGGCAAGCTGTATGGATGAAAAGGCCAGACACAGATGCTCCAGCCCACTGTGCCCCTAGCATGCAGCGCTCATCCCCTCTGGTTAGAAATTTTTGATAAACTAAAAATGAAGGGTTCAGGTCCCCTCAGCCAACCAAGGCTCTTTAAGGAAGCATAAGAAGAAAAGAGAATGCAGCATAGGCCATGAAAGGAAATGCAGGGGGGCCAGATGAATGATTTTCCCAAATGACACTACCAGCCAGAAGTAATCCAGAAATGCTATCTAAACTCCACAGGAAGAATTCATGCTTGGGATAAAATGGGGCCTACAAAGCATTCAAGTTTCACTTCTGTGGCTAGAGTGGGAGAAGAACAGCTTATTAGAAGGTGAAAGGAGGACTCATTGAAAGGTGATCAAATTGTGTGGGTACTTGATCCTCATAGCAATTAGTCTTCAGTCCTTCACAAACTGTATTAATGAAAGTAGCCAAGTACTCACATGAAAGAGTTGTGTCTCCTCCTATAACCCTTACAGCAGCCTGGGACTATGTCACTATTTCTATTCTCACAGCAGAGCCAGAGGTGTTCAGTACTTTGTGCAAAGCAAGTCAGAGTGTGGAATCCTGTTGTCCTATTGGGTTTATTTATAAAATAGAACCTATATAATTCAGTGGGGATGTATTGTACCCATTGTCAAAATACTTAAGTAGACATAAACAATTTACTGTATAATAAACAGGAAAATATTACTTCTAATAAAATAACTAAGCTTCAAAATAAAAATTGCTGGAGGGTTACAACTGGAGAATGTTCGGTTGTGTTTTTGAATTCTGCCAGGGGCAAAGCTTAAGATTAGCCCTAGATCTCAAATCCTGATCAGGTGAATAAGTGCAGGTGTTGACTTTTGTCCCTAGTTTATTTCTGGGACTCAGAAATAAGACTTAGAAGAGAAGGTGAGATGATGACATCATATTATGCAGTTCAAAGAGGCTGCCCAAATCTCCCATAATCTGTTTCAACCAAACTTTTGTGGTGTGTAGTTTTTAGGGGAAAAATATTACTGCACTGGCAGGACTTCTCTGTATTCCTTTGTGTAAGTGCGTAAGTAGAGGGAGTTATTTTAAAACAATGAGTCTTACAAGGAGGAGAAAGACAGCATACGTTCAGCAGTATTTATGGAAAATCTACTTTGTTCTGTAGCATTGTCCTTTGTGTGAGGGAGACAGTTGTAAACAGAACTAGTGAAGTTCCCTGCTTTTAAGAATGTAAGTAGCACGTAATATTAAAATACATTTTTAGACAGCCCATTAGTTGTTCTTGCCCAGTTCCTCTGGCTGATAGGAAAACAGGCAAGATAGAAGAGGATAATACAGATTTATAACCATTAAAACTCTGAGCTTATCCACCACTGTCTGGAGGGTTGACAGAGTACTAAGTTGATGTGCAAGTGAAACAATACCAAGTTTCACTTGATATTGATATTGATATGAGTTCAACTGACAAATAATTATGGTGGAAAATGTAATTTTGTCTTCATAATAGAGAAGGGATTATTTCAAGGAGATCTCATTAATGTACTGTTCGTCCACCAACAGCAGTGTCCCCTTTCTCTTACTAGATTAGATCAGGGTCAGATACAAAAGGCTGCTGGAATAATTGTCAGTCTTTTGTTCTAAGAAAATAAATTAAGCACTGTCTAGAAGTCTAGATGCGGAAATTGAAATAATTGAAGCCAGAAGAACTTTGACCACTAATTCTGAAATCTCCATGAGCCTCTGTCACTTGCTTTGTAATCCATGTATTTAACACATTTTATCAAATGTCTGGTATGTGTCAGGCACTGTTAGATGGTGCAGTGTATAGAAAGCAAATCCCAGTGTAGCTGTCTCCTTATTGCATGATTTTGTCAACAGTTCATGGGCATGTATTTGTTCTGTGTGTACTCAACTCTGCAAGCTTAAAGAACTTGCCACCTACTTATGTCTATAAATGGAATTTTCTTTCTTTTTTTAAAAAATGTATTTGGTTGTTGCAAGTTCTCACTATGCAGCCCAGACTTCTGGTGGTCTTCCTGCTTTCAGCTTCCTCAACACTGGGATTACAGGTGTTAACCACTATGCTGGGACTCTGTGGCTGGCTCAGCCTGCCCCGGGGTTGGAGCTGGTGTGGCATATGCTGGGGATTAAACTGCGGAACCTGTGCTTGCCTACGTTTGCCTAAGCAGGTGCTTTAGTCTGCTGAGCTATCTTGCCAGCCCCGAAAAATGGGAATTTCTTTTTTTTTTTTTTTTTTGCAGAACCGGGGATTGAACTCAGGCCCTTGCACTTGCCAGGCAAGTGCTTATTCTACTGAGCCATCTCCCCAGCCCTAAATGGGAATTTCTTGATGCTTCCCAGTTTCCCAGGGCTTTCCAAGTATGTTATACTGAACATAGTTATCTGAGTTGTCAGCTTGTTCCTCTCAAGTTTCCATAGTCTAGTAAATTTAGCATAGGATTCTTATTTACTTACATCTTGAAGTTCTACAAGTACATACCATGGCATAAGGAAAGCTTTAAACAGACCTGTGATCATGAGTTCTCTTTATTTTCTTTAACCTAGTGATCCCAGATTGACCAGAAGACTGTTTTAACCTGTTTCACATAAATATTCTTTAGAAAGTATCCCTCAAGGTATACTTTAGGGAATGCCGGTTCTTCTCCACTAGATGGTGGGGCTTATTGTTAATTTTTGCCACTCATAAAGATGGTAGAATAAATGTATGAGTCCCTATCTTCTTAGTTTGAAATCTCTTCTTTTTTGTACTTTGCTTTCAAATAATTGGGACTCCTATACCATTTCTCTGCCATTGATATGTTCTACCAATCACATATTAAAGATATATATTGTGAAACTTAGTCTCATTGCTGAGACAGAATACCTGATACCAACAAGTTGAAGGTTAAGGAAAGATATAATTTGGCTCATATTTCAGTCCATAGTTGGCTGACTCCAAGGCAGGCTGGCATGCAGAGGTCCATTGCAGAGGAAGAACAGTTCATGGCAAAGCGGGGAGGAAGACCAAGCAACAAGCATGCCTTCTTTCTGTTGCTTTATACTCTATCTAGACTATAAGCCTATTGATCAGTGCCATCCACACCTAAAGTTGGGCTTCTCATCACCCCTCTCAGAATAGTGTTGATCCTCGTAATCCACTCTCAGGCCCTTAATCCAAATTCACACACCTACATCTACATTCACATGTCTTAGATCCAGCCACCCCCAAAAACTCCCACCTGTGACCACATGAGGCTTGGGGGAACATCTACGTACAGGCCATAGCATAAACTAATAGGCATTCCTGGGGAAAAGTGTCCCTGAAGGTGTTGCTGTGGTATTTTTAAACTTGACATTAACTTCAGATGTACTGTTTTTAATAGTAACAAAAGCTGTGAAATTAGTGCATACCAAACATCAAACACATTGTCTGATATAAAGTGGATCTTCAAATACTGGTTGAATGAATACATGGGTCATATAATAATAAGGAACATTGCTAAATATGAGGGAATACACAGCAATGACATTCTTCTGGTTTTAAGTCAGTTTGTCTCAGGATAACTATGCCTCATACATGTGCTAGTTATTACATGTGTATCTCATGGGACCAAGAAAATGATTTTTCAGACTGTTAAATACTACATCTAATGAATAGTTGTATTTTTTCTTTGTTCACAATCATGGAAGTGCTCAGCATTTTGGTATGTTAGAAATTTCACTAACATGACCAGGTCTTTATGCCAAATAGATTATACACTAAGATTGTAACTTTCAGAGTTGAGGGGCAGGAGAGAAAGGCCAGTCCTTCAGGAGAGTTTTCATCTTTCAATTTCTTTAAGTTATCCAGAGACATAGTAGCCATTCTATATATAAGAATGATCATATAAGATATTGTGTGTGCGTACATATCAAAAAATGTATACACACACTTCCCAGAGGACGAAGTTAAAGAAGTGAATAAATATATGAAAAAATGCTCCAAATCGCTAGCCATCCATGAAATGCAAATCAAAACAACACTGAGATACCATCTCACTCCAGAAAGAATGGCTATCATAAGGAAATCAACCAACAACAGATGTTGGAGAGGTTGTGGGGAAAAGGGAACACTTCTCCACTGCTGGTGGGAATGTAGACTGGTACAACCATTGTGGAGATCAGTGTGGAGACTCCTCAAAAGAGTAGGACTGGAAATCCTATTCAAGCCGACTATCCCCCTACTGGGAATTTTCCCAGAGGATCTGAAAACATTATATCATAGTAATATATGTGTACCTATGTTTATAGCAGCACAATTTGTGATAGCAAAATCTTGGAAACAAGCAAGATGTCTGTCACATGAGGAATGGTTGAAAAATGTGTGGTATTTCTATATAATGGAATATTACTCAGCTATAAAGAATGATAAGCTTGAAGCATTTATATTGTAGTGGATGCCACTTGAACATATACTCGTAAATGAAATAAACCAGACCCACATGAGCAAATATCATATAGTTTCCCTAGTATAAGAAATCAAAAGAAGAACTACAAATAGAAATGTACAACAACTAAAAGGAATTGAGTCAGATAGTGCAAACTGAACGGCATATGCTGTAGGGTACTAATTAGCTTTTCTTCTGGATGGTTAACAATCTAAGTTCACAGATCAAAATTGGAGAAATAGAAGAGCCACAAGGCCAGCCAACATTTTGGCCCTAGCCTTTCAAGGTTAGCGAAGACTCAGAGCATAGGAGAACCTGTACTGTAACATCATGGAACTTAGTTGTGCCCCAAATTTTCTGATCAGGGAGATTGTGGAGCCACAGAGGAAAGAGACTGATGATGTATAGTGTGCCTGGGGAGAGTCACATGGAGAGAAAACTTTCTCTCAGGCTCTCACAGAGAGCAAACTGGTCAAGCACTGGCCATGACTCATCCACATGGCTGACACAAAGGATCTACAGAGTGAGGTACAGGGTTACAAGATAAACCCTGAGGGGACTTCACTGACCTCATCAGAAACAAAAGCTACATCTTTTGGTATATAGATCTTGATCTATCTTGGTCTTAACCATCCAGCATAAAAGTATAAAAATAAGGTATATAAGGCCATAATAATAAGTTGAGCTATAAATGGCTATAGTCAATAATTTCTTCATATAACTCACTGTTGTGGAATGCTGGACTGTGTTGGATTGTTTCGCCGAGTTCAGGCACCTAAATTGGTTTAATGACAATGGCATGCCCATCTTTGACAGGTATAGACAAAAAAAGGGGGTATACAAAGGAAGAATCATGATGTGTGTGTATGAACAGTACAGTTAGGATAAATATGCCGTGCTTCTGCATAATTCTGTTAGAAGCAAGATTTGCAGTAATGGTGTTGGACAAGATATTATGTTGGCTTCTAGTACTATGGACAAACACTAGGTAGATAACAAGGTAGAAAGTTTTAATATTCAATCTGTGATGTAATTCAGCTGTAAAAAAATAAGTATATAGCTACACTCTTCATTCACTGATTAGAGACATCTGCTATAATAATGTCTGTAAGTATAATATCATGTATGCACCTTGTACAACACCAAAACATGAAAACATTTTGCAATGTATTAATTTATCGAATCTGTCCTGTTAATTTGTCTTGAAACTGTCTCATTGCTATTTGTTCTTCAATAAAAATAGTAATAAGAAGAAGAAGAAAAAAAAAAACATTTACATTGCTGAGGAGATAGCTCAGTAGGATAAGTGCTTGCCTGGTAGGCGCAAGGGCATGAGTTCAATTCCTGGTTCTGCCAAAAAATAAAAATAATATAATTTATGGACCTGACTTTATTGGATGGTATTCAGAAATAGTATTTTAGGGGGCCCTGGAGATAGCTCAGTAGAATAAGCACTTGCCTGGCAAGTGCAAGGACATGCGTTCAATCCCTGGTTCTGCAAAAAAAAAAAAAAAAAAAAAAAAAAAAAAGGAAAAAAAATGTATACATCAGGAATAGAAAAACTTGCGGAAGTATTTTCATACTAAATTTTCTGGAGTCACATGAGTTTAATACAAGTTACCTTTGGCCTTTACAGTTATAGGAGGTGCTTATTAGCTTCCAGACATTTAGTAGAATGAACTGCTGGAGTGTGTATACATTTTCCATGTATTCAGTATAGCTCTCACATGCTTAGCATTTAAACATAAGATAGGATTAGATGATATAATTAGGTCTTTATAGTGTTATTTGTGGAGACATAATTGTGTTTACTCAAATATGATTGTTTGATATAAGCACTTATCAGAAGTAACAAGTGATGGGGAGATAGCTTGGTAGCTTAAGCAGTTGCCTGGAAAGTGCAAGGTCCCGAGTTCAATCCCTAGTACAAAAAAAAAGCAAAAAAAAAAAAAAAAAAAAAAAAAAAAAAAAAAAAAAAAAAAAAAAAAAAAAACCCAAACAGAAGTAACAAGTGAACAAGAAAACTGACCTTGACTAAGCACATTTCCAAGGGTGTGTATGGGCATCTCACTCCCTTATTCTGTCAGTCCTGAGAGGCGTTTTGCTATTCCCATGTTACATAGATGAGAAAATTCCAGGAGAGCAAGTGACTTGTCCCAGGTTTCCCAGCCGGACTTAGAAGCATCGGGAGTCAGAACTCAAAGGAGGGCCACCTTCTACGTTGTGTGTCTTCACTTTCATAATTGTTTCTGTTCAAAACACAAAACTTTTTTCCTCGGTGCCCCAAATGATTTTCCACATTCTTGCCTTTGTCTTCTTAGAAGATTGTGTCATCTTGTCCGTCTCAGGCCAGTTGTCTAGGAGCCATCTTCAGCACACTATTCTTTTTCTTTGCATTTTCTTTGTACTTCAGATCCGCTTAACTGACAAATACAGTCAGATTTACCCTCAAGTCAAACCTAAACACTTCCTATCTTCTCAAGCTCACCATTCTGGTCTAAGTTATATAATTTCTCTCCAAGAATCCTGTTGCCTTCTGCCTGTTGTACTTTAACTCATTTCCTCCCTTTTACTTCCACTTCCCATTGCATTCCCCCTTCTCCTTTTGGCTTTGGAGTTGCCCAGCCTGTTCCCATACTGTAGTCACAGGTATGCACCTTCCACCTGACTTTCCCCATTCCGTTCCTCACATAAAAGCCAGAGTGAATTTTAAGGTGCAGAGAAAATCATATAATTCTTGTATTGTGAATTACTTCATATCCAAAATTACTTGAGGAAAAGAGCTCATAAAGTTCTACAAGGCACCTACAATTCCATCCTCTCCTGACTGTTCAACCCATTGCTCACATCAGCCACTCAGCTTTCTTGCTCTTCTTCAAACAGATGTGGAGTTCTTCCTGCATCAGGGCCTTCATGCCTGCGTCCTGGGTCGGGGTCTTCTGCCCGGATGCTCATCCCCAGATCGTCATGTGGCTTCATCTCTTACCATATCCCAGCCTCTGCTGAAATAGTATGTCTTTGTTCCTTACCCAGCTTTGGTTTTCTGCATATATGTACCACTACATGAAAATGTATTATGCATTTTAATTTTCCTCTCCTTCTTCTCATTCTCCCCTTCTTCTTCCTCTTCCCCCTCCCCCCTCCCCCCAAATAATTATGAGGTTAAAACTTTTCACCACTCTGTTCTCCAGGACATAGTACATACCCATTTTTTAAAAAATACATAATAGCTTTGTAAACCTCTCTTTGAGTTGTAGAAGAAAATGCAAGTTGGTGATAAGAAAACAGACTCGGAGCCCCTGAAGGTGAATGCAGAGAAATGGGCTGGCCAGGTGTTGTTAGGCAATGTCTAGAAACATTTTTAAGGATTACAAATGAAGAAAGGATGCTGGAGTTTCTAAAGGTGCCAGAGATGCTGCCTAACACCCTATGGAGCTCAAACAGCCCTGAACAACAAAGAATGACCTGATTCAAAGCATCAATGTTCTGA